>JAPPVO010000032.1:81779804-81839596 GCA_030407325.1 Camellia japonica | reverse complement strand
TGATTCTGTCAAGTATCTCTACATTAAGGTCGCCTTCAAACTTTCTGGCCTTTTGTAATTAGTGTCCGCCATGTGTGGTGCATATCTGGGGAGTTCAGTAAACTTTGATTCATACTCTGCCACCGACATAGTACCTTGTCTCAACTGTTCAAACTCAGTCACTTTGCGATCCCTGACACACTGAGGAAAGTATTTTTCAAAGAAGGCTTCTTTAAATTGAGCCCAAGTCAAAGCAGTATTGGTGTCACGAACAAGCATCCACCACATTCTGGCCTCTTCTTGTAAGGTAAAGGTAGCCAGCAATACCTTGTGTGCTTCGGAACACGGAAACACTTCAAATAATTTCTCTATTTCTAGAACCCATGCTTCGGCCTTTAACGGTTCAAGGCCTCCCTGAAAGGATGGTGGTTTCATTTTACTGAACTTCTGTGTCAGAGCAATTATATCTTCATTAACATTTTGCTTCGGTTGAACTGGAAGAGGTGGGGGCTGTTGGTTCTATTGTAGCCTCAAGGCCTCAGTCAACAGTTCAACTGTTCTTTCTAATCTTGCCATTCTGGCATCAGATGATTCTGTTTCATGGGCATTCCTTGCATTGTCCATTTCACTATATGCAATACAGTAATAATAAACATAGGAGAAAAGTCTGCGTGGCTTCACCGAAACGGGCGTAACTCTTTGCACAAGAGGAATTAAAATATGAGGCCACCACCATTGGAAATCTTACTTCCGGGGCTTCATTTTTCACTCAAGAATCTCCTAAGTCCAAATCCGAGGGGAGGAGATATGGTTGGTTGAAGCCCGGTTGGACTGAATCTGCGCGGCTTTACGGAAACTGGCATATCTTTTTCTACAGGAGGAATTTTAATACAAGGTTTGCGGCATTGGAAAGCTAACTTCTGGGGCTTCATCTTAGGGGGTGGCCGGCCATTTTTCTCCTATACCTGGCCGGCCGGCCACCTTTTCCAGCCGGCCAGCCACCTGCAACTAAAGCACCTTTTTGCCCACCTTTTCTCCGATTTTTCTTGCCTATATAGCTGGCCTCCCAGCTCTTGTAGAAGGGTTGGAAAATCTCTCTCAAGGATATACATTGATATCTATCTCTATCTCTCCATTTTTCTCTCAAATCTTCAAGTTTAGGCTCCATTTCTTCATCATCTTCAAGCTCTACTACCACCACTCCATTCCAGCTGCAAGGAAGGGTTTTTCAAAGGCTTAGGAGCAGCAAACTTGAGCCAAGAAGCAACAAGAGTGTGATCTTCAAGGGTAAGTATCAATCACCCTTTTGGCACTTTTTTTTGCACCATTCCTCTACCCTACTTGCTCACTGTTTTAGACTCCGGCTCTAACTGAAAGGGGCCTTCTTTTGAGCTATTATACATGTTTGTTCAAGGGCTCAACCCTGTTTGAGCCCTCTATCACACACTTGCTTCAATATCCTCTTGTATGCCTTGTTTTTGCATGGAATATTAGGCCTATGAGTGATCTGATTTCGAGCATGACATAAACTGTGAGTGGGCCTATTTTGAGCCCCTATTCAACATTGAAGAAGGGCTTAACCCTGTTTGGCCTCTCTATCATGCACTTGCTTCACAATTCCTCAATTTATACCGTAAACTTGCATAATTTGTTTGACCTACATGCAGTCTGTTTGGAACATGTTATGAACTGTGAGTGAGCTTATTTTGTGTCCCTATACAATATTTAGAAGGGATCAATCTTGTTTGGGGTCTCCATATTATACTTGCCTTTATATCTCTCTTTGACCCCATTTTGCATGCCTTTTTGAGCTTACCTAGCTTCTGTTTTCGGCCATCATCAGTACTTAAAATATCCATATTTTGGCCTTCTTGTCATATCTCATTGAGGGTCTTTGTTGGTTTGATGAATTTTTGGGGTACTTCATGTTATAGCCTTATATATCCTCATTCTTGCATAGCATTTTTACCATGTTTGAACACTGATTTGGGGGATGTCATCTACTGTAAATGTTCATATTTTGAGTCCCTCATCAGTGTTGTAGAAGGGTACTTTTCCATTTGGGCATCGCATGTACCACTTGCTTCAATACCCCTCTCTTGGCTCGTATTTTTGCATGCTATTGTTGTCCTATCTATGCTTGCTATTTAGCCCTTTTTGTGACTGAAAAATGCTATTTTGGGGGCTGCCTTGCTACTGTTTTTCATGTCATGTACCAATTATGCATGTTTAGTATGGCTATAGGCCATTCCGGGTGCTTATTATCGCATTTCGGGACCATTCCGGGCATTTGGTATCATTTCCCCACCTTTCCGGACTGTTTTGCATCATTTGTAAGTTCTGAAAATCCATTTGCATGTTTGCATATCATTTTCGTATGTCATTTCATGCTTAAACGCATTGCCTCGGTTTGCGCGCCCGTGTGCGCGCATTTCAAGGCACCCCATTTTCATCTTCGGCCTCTTATGTGAGTGTGGCTGAGGCTCACTCATGTTAGTGTAAGTCCATTTTGCATTTTGCATATCATTTTAGTCTCATTGCATTGCGTATGCCATCGCCTCGGTTTGCGTGCCCGTGTGCACGCATTTCGAGGCATCTCATTTTCATCCGACGGCCTCCCGTGTGAGAGTGGCTGAGGTTCTCTCATGTTGGTATAAGTCCATTCTGCATTCTGTATGCCATTTTTCACATCATTGCATCCCGTATGTCATTTTCTCGTCGTTTGTTCCGTTGCGTGCCGCATTTGTAGACATCTCATTTTAGCCTCATTACATATCATTTCCATGTCATTTTGAATTCTGTATGCATCGCCTCGGTCTGCGCGCCCGTGGGCACGCATTTCGAGGCATCTCATTTTTATCCGACGGCCTCTTATGTGAGTGTGGCTGAGGCTCACTCATGTTAGTGTAAGTCCAATTGCATTGCGTATGCCATCTCATGCCTTGGGGATCATCGCCTCGGTTTGCGTGCCCGCGTGCACGCGTTTCGAGACATCTCATTTTCATAGCATTGTGCATGCTAGGATTGTATTTTAGCTGCATTTCATGTATATCATGCATATTGCATCGTGTTCGGGATAGGAGTTAGCCCGGGCACGGGAAACGAGGCACGTTTCGTACTCCGAGTGACGGAACGGGTCTCAATTCCCAAGTCACCGACACTCCGGATTACCCATGATGGAGTTAGGTTTTGTTGTAGCATTCATCTGCATTGCACCCTATATTGAGTTGTGCAATCCGATTCCTCGGCCACCATACATCGAGATGCGTGATTGGTGGCACGAGAATCGAGGCATGCATATATTTGTGAAATACATTGCTATGCTCTTTTCCTCCTGCTCTCTGTTGCAGCAAAATAAGGAATCAGCAACTTTTCGGAGTCTGGCGCGCATTTCGAGAAAAATTGCAAACAGAGGCTAATCGGGGCATCCCAGTGGATTTCTGCGCAAGGTAGCCCAGCATACATCATTCATCAGAATCGAGGCAGCCCCTGGCTTGCATGCCAGTTTACAGCTTTCTTAGTTAATTTGTTAATTAATTAGGAATTTGTATATTATTTGGACTGTATATTTCGGACTGTATTATTCTTTCATTCGGACTGTATTATTTATTCGGACCCTCTGCGCGAGGGCATAAACTGTAATAAGTGTGGGCGAGTGTGATGTATGTCTTCCCCCCCATTTCTTTCTCCCTTTTATTTACCCGCTTATGATGGTTAGATATAGGGCATTTTTTAATTAGCATACAGTATGACAGCATGTTTGCATCATTCATCCTGTTTTGCATGCACCGGGCTCGGCGCATCATACAAACTGCATTTGTATTTCAATTCCAAATTGAATACGTGTTAGTTGTAGCATTCCACATACCATGTTTAGAATAGCCGAGCCTGCTATAGTTTACATCTTTGCATGCGTTGCATTAGGCATTTCTGTATATTTAGGATCATGCATGATTTCTAATGAGTTCCGTTTTTGGCTTGGAGTACTCGGTGAGTTTTATGCTTTAGCATCCTTGCATGCGTGTGAGTGTTGCCATGAATAGCATGCTTACCATGAGGCTATGTGCTTATGTGATATAACTGCCTTGAATGCCTGTGGGTGGAGGTTGAGTTATTTGAATTGGGACAATACATTGACTGTTTGTTTTAAGCCCACTAGATAGTGGCAAAATCATGTTTTCTAAGCCCACCTGAGGGTGGCAAATCCACGTCTTAGCCTACCTGCGGGTAGCACCATCAAACCATTTTCAAACAAACAAACATGAAATGTTTTGTTCCAATTCAGGCGACCCAGTCTATACTTGTTTGCTGCGAGCATCACATAGTAACCTAGGCTAATAATCGGAATAAGAGCATACAATGTTTTCAAAAACAGATATCATGGTTAGTAGAGGCCGGTCTTTGACCGGGCGAGCGGGGGTGCTCACAAAGTGACCTTCCCCAATCGTACCCAAGTTCCCGAGCCGAGGAAACTTTGGTGATGACGGACACGTGGCCTTCGGCACTGAGTCAGGGTTTCCTAAATTTCCCATTTAAAAAACATTTAGGTGGCGACTCTGTATCTGGCAAAGCAGTCCATGTTTGGCACTTCTTTCAAAAAAATCTGTTTTCCAAAACGATTTGTCGGATTTGGACTCTTTGGTTCAAGATTAAGAACCGTGACACGAATCGAGTCCGAGCTGTAGCGAGGTCCCCCGCGGTCCTGTCTATAGTTTCTGGCGACTCTGCTGGGGAGTTAGAGAACTTGACTCGAACTCATGATATCTGGTTTTGACTACACTTGTGTGTTTCTTTGCATTGCATTTGCATCGGTGCGCCTAGGACACCGTGTTTGCCATCTGCTATTCCTGAGCGGTTTGCCGGAGGCTTGTCTTGTCAAGGCATGTCCATAAGGCTGACCGGTTACGGGCTCTGCCAGTATGGGAACACAAACCCCGGTTTTACCGGGGCACCCCTTTTGACCATTCGACCTAGTGCATATTCGGATCCATAGTGACCATTCCAAATTAGGACAGGTTGTTACCCGTTTATAGGTTGTTTGAAACTGCTGCGTGCGTAGTGAAACCCTAGCTCCTGACAAAATAGGACAGGGAAACCCTACCCACCAACATAGGGGTGTTTTGGCTCTCACTTATCTGTTATGTGCTTTAGAGTGCGTCTCTACAGGAATGCATGTATCAGTGTATGAGTTTGGGCATCAGGCCTGCGGGCATCATTCAGTATCTGAGAATCAGTTATCTGCGGGTATCAGATTCAGTTTTTGAGGCAGAATTTGGGCAGATTAGAGGGGCACAGTCATCCTGTTATGCTCATATCTGTTTTGGTGAAATTAGGCTAAGATGCTACATGTTTTCCCTTTTGCTAGGTAGTCCTGGAACCATAGCTTCAGAGGGCTCCGAAATCCCCCGGGTACATTGGACTAGTGCTGATAGACTCTGTTAGGTCAGAAATTCAATTCAAGGGCAACCAGTGTTCTGTCGTTGAGGCAAGGCAAAGAAAGGCCAGTCAGGGCTCACCGGTTCATCTGATCCGTCAGTCACCAGTCACATCACCTTTGTTCGGACTCAGCAGAGCGTGATGTCACAGGGTTCGGAAGAATTTGTGGCCGTGGTAGCAGCGTTAAATGGGAACTGCCATGCAGGTTGAGACCAGTATTGAAACGCAGCGCCCATCTGGGGCATTTACCTCACATCCAGCTTTGGGACCCCAGCCGAACTTTGACCCAATTCCGCCAGCTGAAGATTTGCAGGGTCCAGATCCTCGAGAAGGGCTGGCTCAAGCCCAAGTTTTCAGACCCCTGGTGCAGCCTAATGAGAGGGTTATCCCCTTGATGCTAATGACCTCGATCTGACTGCAGTGAAAATTGCGAACCTTGAGAAACAATTCAAAAAGGCACAGGGCCTTAACTCCATTCCCGACATCGAGGATGGGCACACTGAGTCTGCCATCCGGCTCCCAGACAGATTCAAAATGCCACATATTGACCGTTTCGACGGGTCTGGGGATCCAATGGTACATATCCGACTTTTCTTGGATGTCCTAAAGCCGATGGGTCTGACTAAGCCACAGAAACTCTCTCTGTATGGAAGAACCCTGTCCGGTGTAGCAGTCACTTGGTACGCTAAGTTGGAGGACAAAGTGAAGCAAAACTGGGAAGAATTGGCTGAGGCCTTTGTCGATCAGTATTCTTACAATACCCAAGTTGAAATGACCATCCAAGAACTTGAAGCAACCCGCCAAAACCCAAAAGAGCCTTTTGTGAAATTTGTTGCGAGATGGAGAGCAAAGGCAGCACAGATGACAGATCGCCGACCTTCTGAGAGGGATCAAGTGCAGATGATGGTGCGGAACCTCGAGCATGATATGTTGCAGAAATTGATAGTGGCTCCGCTATTCACTTTCAAAAGTTTGCATGAACTGGGGGTCCAGGTCGAGAATGCGTTCAACAGTGGGATCATTCCCAGAACAAGTGAATCGACAAGGAGGGCGATTGTAGGGAGTACACAATGGGAAGCCTAGCATATTCCTGAACCCACTGAAATCAATACAGTCGCCACAGCCAACCCTTTTTGCCAATCCAAGCCTACAAACAGCCGACCCAGCCCGAGCCCAAGGCAGAACTTTCACCCCTCTCTATATGAGCCTGACTAGCGCACTAAAACTCCTGATGGAAAGAGGGCATCTCAAACCCCTCGATCCTCAACCTCTTCCCAACCCACCCCAGCCAGACATAACCCCACCAAGTACTGTATGTACCATCAGCAGCGCGGTCATGGCACCGACCGTTGCTACCGCCTTCGTCATGAGGTCCAAAATCTCATCGATAACCGGACGATAGCCCCACCTTCAGACCCCAATGACCAAACATTTCCCCGCCTACCTCAATCTCATCCATACACTGCCATCCACCTATGACCCCAGCATATACATCACCCCGGCCCATCTACCCAAGCCTGAGGTGTTTATCCCAGAAAGCATGGACTTATGCATGATGGGTGCACCTGAACCCCAATCATCTCAAACCCATGAACCCACTACTTCCGAGCTGATGAGGATGATTGAAGATCTTCAGAGAACAGTGGCGGATTTAGCCTTTGGAGTTTTTGGCTCCATCATCAACCACATCGCCTACCAGGGAGTTCATGTCAAAAGGCTCCCCAAGCTTGGGACGGGCTGTTATTGGGAGAAGGCAAATCCCTTGGCAAAGTGGAAGCGAACGGAAAGAACAAGATAGGGGCGGACATGGATCCCCATGAGCATCTCCTGTTGGCTGTTGAGGCTTTGAAAGCCGAGGGACTGAACAAAGAACAAGTGCTCGCGGTTGTCACAAAAACTGTGGACGACACTTTTGCCACTCAAGTTGGAGGCAGTTTGAATCGAGAGGCAAGCCGGAGAAGGGCCGTTGTACCAAGAATGTTCCCTTCAGCTATAATCCTCCACTCGGGGAAGAATCAGCAAACCAGGCTAGCACCTGCCAATCCCTTTGCTGGTGCGTCCAGCAAAAATCCACAAACCCAGAGTACCAACCCCGAGGTCAGAGGGTCTTCCATGCCCTCCACATGCCTTTATCCAAAGCTTTCAAATCCTTGTTGGACAAGGCCATCTCAAACCCCTTGAGCCTCGGCCTCTCCCGAACCCTCTTCCGGCTACGCATGATGCTACCCAGTACTGCTGCGATACCATCAGCAAACTGCCATACTACCAACAACTGCTTCCGTCTTCGCCATGAAGTACAGGATCTATTTGACAATGGGGTCATCCTCCTGCCGAGCTCAGCAAAGTCTATCGGCACTGGGTCAGTGAACTTGGGGGATAATGTGATTATGTGATCGAGGGATGAACCACCTGCGGATGGCGCTCAGATTACTCCAGCTGTGGCGGATGGCATGCACTGTTTTGAGCAATGTACAGTGCTGTTAATTTTGCTTTCTGACTTGGGTATTGGGTCAGTCTCGCCTTTTTGTATTGAATCAGTCCTTTCATACTGAATCAGTCCTTTCATACTGAGTCAGTCCGGTCTGTCTTGTTGTATCGAGTCAGTCCTGTTGTATAGGAGTCGGGTGATTCCGGGGTGTTTACCTCGGGCGTCACCATTTTGTTTTGTGTTTGTCTTTTTGTTTTGTTTTGAGTCTGTTTCTCTGCCAGGGAGCTAGTTATGCCAACAGTTTTTGAATGAAACAGCAGTGATTTTCACGCTCTCACATTTGCTTCTGCAGTGTGCTAGTTGTACCGGGATTTGAATGAAATGGCAGTGCATTCCACCTGCTCTCTTGTGCCTTGAAGTCATTGTAATGACCTGAGTTTTTCAAAACCTTTTTGAACACTACGGTGAAAACAAAGAGGGAGGAATTCCTCGGGATTTGCAAAAACTTTGATCAAATTGAGAGAAAGAGAGGCGTGCTAAGCCCTTAATGAATGAAATCATGCTTGTTAGTATGAGTATTGAGAAGGACCCTAGCTTTGATCCAGATGGGTCCTACACTGTCTTCAGCGCGAGCGATTTGCCGCTTTCTTAAAAACTTTCAAAAATGTTTTGTGCGGTCCTGCGAAGACATGTGTGGAATCGCTCTTGAGATTGTGTAGCTTAGGATCACTCTCAGCCTCGAGACTTGGCCCTTGCTTTCAAACCTTGAACTTGAATTCAGAATGTTCAATGGTCAACCACAATACAAGGCCTGTGGGGCCAGATTTGAAGCAACCCTCGAACAAGAGGCACCAAAGTCAGATCAAGAGGATTAGATGTCGTCAAAAGAAGCTTGCAAAGCTAGACCGGAAGCACCCCTCGAACTAGGGGCAAAAAATATCCGATGTGCTCGAAGAGCCAACAGGTGGATCCTTCTGTAAATCAATACAACAGCCACTCTCCGGATATAGAGGGCTTCAATCTCAAAACCATTTGGCATGGACTTGTTACACTTTTACCCTTCGAGAGGCTCGCTCAGTCGAAAACCCGAAAGGGCGACCCAGGCAAAATTAGAGCGAGACAAAAAAACAAAAAAAAAAAAAAAACCCCGAAAAATACAGAAAAGAAAGAAAAATGCGAAAAAAAAAAGAGAAGAAAAAAGAATGAAAATGAAAAGAGAAGAAAAGAAATGAAAAAGAAAGAAGAACAAAGCTTGCAAGGTTGAAAACCTGCAACAGGCAGCCTTGGCAAAAGTTGAGAGCATAAAAAGGAGAGGTTAAATACCCGAGTGTACCTGACCCCGAACTACGTGAGGCTTGATTCCCATCTTTGGGATACGTAGGCAACTTCATTCTGAAGTCCAGCCGTAAAACAATTCAAAATTCGATTGTGTCCATGCGATGGTTCTGATCCTCTTCGTCTTCTCTGTATCCGAGAGTCTGGTTGTGTTCTCGTCGCTCCGAGGACTGACTACAATGCGCTGCGGCATCATTCAAACAAGGGGCAACTCTTCGTTGCCATTCAGTGTGCTGCGGCGCCATTCAAACAAGGGGCAACTTTCCGTTGCCATTCAATGCGCCGCAGTGCCATTCAAACAAGGGGCAACTTTCCGTTGCCGTGCAGCTCTCTTCAAGCACGGGCAGTTTTCCTTTGGATCCGAGGTTGTGCATCTCAGAGAGTAGGTTTCATGCTCGTTGAGCAAATGGCCGTTTGCAAAAATAGTTTTTGAAAATTTTTACTGAGGTTGACTAATTTTCTCGAAAATTGTTCCATCTTCTTCCAAAAAAAACTGGACCATTTCTTGGACCCGAAAAAGGAAAATTTTCAGTGCTCATAACCTGACTTGCATGATTTCAAATCAGAAAACTGAACAAGCATGTTAATCTAACTCTCATTTGGTCAAAATTGTTTTAATAGAAAGCCAAAAACAAAAATGGTCGAAATGATGAACTAGGGGCACAGTTGAGTCAGGTGTTCTGTCTTTTCCCCATTGTCAACATACTTGCCAGAAAGGGCACCATACTTGCCAGAAAGGCACCACTGAAGCTAGCCACAAAGGGCTGAAAGCTCCCTCATCCTCCGAGCAACGAGGTATCAAGCCAAGCGCAAAGCGCGAACTGGAATGGGGCAAGATAATCCACTCCATCATCTGGACAGATCTTATCACGTCCAAATTCCCTAACAGAGCACCATCAACCTATGTCAGCTGCAAATTCGCTACACACTCATTTGTAGCACAAACCCCTCTGTGGGAGAAACTCACTGGCTGTGTGCAGAAGACATGGCATATGATTATTATGTGCTATGTCCTCCAAACTGTCCCAGAGTTCATCTCTAGTTCTAGGATTAGGTCTAGCATACACAGCAGCGAGCGACCATTTAGGGTAGTTTGTCTAGAAATGCTGGAAATGATCATTTCAGAGTTAGCTTCAGAGACCCTGACATTGACTTGGGTTGAGTTCCATAGCATCCAAATCCCTCCACTATTTCCGACTGGTCCACGTGTGCAGATGCTGTGAATCCAAGGCTGTTGAAGAACATGCCCATTGAGCTTAACTCCACTTTTGTTTCCATTAGGACCAAGATATCTAGTTTGTGCATAAAGACCGGTTCCTTCATAGTTCTTCTAAACTTGTTATTTCCTGCCCTATGACAGTTCCAAAAAGCATATCCATAACAGACATTTGGGTTATATTTGAGATTTGGAATTTTCTGGTACACCCAGAATCAAGGTTCTGAAAAGCGATTGCGGTTGTCGTAATGGTGGCAGTGGCACGGTTGCGGTTGCGGTTGCGGGGGTGTAAAGGTCGTAGCGTAACGGTTGCGGTAACCGGAACCGTGAATTTTTTTATTTTTCGTACAATTTGAAAAAACTTACCGATACGCATATTTTTTTTTCCATAATCATATTATTTGGTTTTAAATAAATATTGATCAATTTTTGTAAATTTTTAGTATGATCCAATATATTTTCATATTTTTAAATCATTATAAATTGAGTTTTTTACATTTTATTTTAATAATTAATGACTTTATATGTCATAAATCTATATTATGCTTGTGGCAAATTTTTTTTTTATTGGAGTTAGATGTATAAAATTATTTTTTTAATTAATATACTTGTGGAAGCATATGCAAATTTTAATTTGAATAGTTTTAAAAAATAAATTATACATTTCAACAAATCAATAACATGTTTCTTCGTCTTCCCTCTTCTCTCTTTATCTCTTACACCTCCATCTCCCTCTTCATCTTCCCTTCCCCCCTCTCTCTATCATCCTCTTCCTCCATTTTCAGCTTTTTTTTTTTTTTTTTTAATTTTTAAAAAGAACAGTTTGGAACCGTTACGTAACGGTGCGTAACAGGCCGTTACAGCACCGCTACGACAGCCGCTATGACCGACACACCTGTGAATCTCAATCACATCGCAAAAGCGGCCGTAACGAGTGGCGGTAACTACCACAACCATTACGTAACGGCGTTACGTAATGGTTGCGGCCGCTTTTTAAAAC
Source organism: Camellia japonica (assembly GCA_030407325.1). Lineage (NCBI taxonomy): Eukaryota > Viridiplantae > Streptophyta > Magnoliopsida > Ericales > Theaceae > Camellia > Camellia japonica. Next base: position 81,828,202 of record JAPPVO010000032.1, on the reverse strand, counting down.
TTTGCCCAGAATATTCCTAACTCCATGATGGTTTTCTTCCATGGGAAGCTTGGATTTCACTATTATTAGGTGCCAACTCTGGCTTGCTTCAAAATGCCACCACAATTGAATCTTTAATTTCACCTCCTCTATCCAGCAATCTAAAGCAACGAGGTGAGAGGCTTCTTTCCCTTGTTCTAGGCATAGCATCACTATGTTCTCCGAAGCTCTGTGGTTGATTGTGTTCTTTAGAAGCTCTTCTATCTCCATTTTCTCGGCTGGAGTCTCTTCTCCCTCCATTTTTGGGTTTAGCTTTGTCTGGGGGTTCTTTGCAAGCTTTAGGGTTTATTGCTTCAAGAGATGTGTTTGAGATGACAATCTGCTTGGAATTGATGGTGCTCAGGCCTTGAGTAGTTATGTCAATGACAGTGTGATTTGAAACCCCTGTGTTTGTTGCATCCTCATTGGCCACTTTTTTGCCTTCTCTGATGACCTCGTGCATCTTATCTCTTACAATCCATCTTAGGGATTTGACCTTCTATTTTCTCTCCTAGGTTAATGGCCTTTTGTTTGTATTTGAACCCTATTTCTGTGCTTTTCATCTCTAATTTCCAACTTCTCTGGTCTACTTAGGCTTCAGGACTACCACCATGTTGTGGTTCATCGTGTGAGTATTGTAGGGCTTCAAATATGTTTCTTGGGGTGTTGTTTGGTTGTCTTTAGGCCTTAGGCTTTCTTCCTTGCCTATTTATATTTTGGACTATCATCCATGGGCCAAATTTGGGCCCAGTAGCTTCCTTGTTATTTCTATTTGTTCTTGGTTGATGTCCTTTTAATGAGATTGGCCCAGTTAGGTCCTTCATCCCATTTGGCCCATTCTGGCTTCCCTTTCATTCAATAGCTCTCTGTTGTGTCTTATTTGGCAGGATGTCAGAGCAATTTTCTTTCTGATGACCGATCTTGCCACAATAAAAGCAAAATGAATGCAAATGTTCATATTCAATGAGATATTTATGGTTACCTCTTAAGAAATGTGATATCAATGGTTTGTGCAAATCCATTTTGACACACACATGGGCATATTTGCCCCTTGCTGCTATTGGCTGTGTTGATGTCCACCTTCAATGGTCTTCCCAGAACCTTAGCAATATGGAATAACACATTTCGCTATAATACTCAATTAGTAGATTTGGGAATCTAACCCAAATAGCAGTAGTGTCTTCCTTAGTGGCATCAGACTTGAAATCGTGTTGCCATTTTCTAATGGTCACATAGTGATCCATAGTCACCCATGGTCCACCAGTGTATACTTTCGTGTATTCATCCATCATTTCGAATTTGACAATAAAAAATCCATTTCCAATATCCAGAGTTTCGAAATCTGCTTGGAGTCCCCAGATCTTTTGTCATTTTGTTAACAAAAAGTTTATAGCCTATCTTTTTCCCCAAGAGTCAAACCATTAGACAATAATTTCTTCCCTAGTTCTCTGATTTTTCTAAGAAACCCAGCTGGTGTCTTTACTTCAGGGATGTCTTCAATTTTGGATTCCTCTGTTACTTCATCATTATTCTTATTGTTCTCATCTTGCATTTCCTCTTCATCATCTAATGATAGAACTTCCACATCACAGTCGAAATTCTTTTCATTGCTTTGTTCATTGAATCTGGAATGGATAAGGGCTTGTTTGAAGGGTTTTTTGTCCTTCTCTTTTATTCAGCTTGACTTGGGATAGATTGATATCTTCATCTCGCAGTTTGGTTGTAACTAAATCTTCCATCCTTTCATCCTCTGGATCGTGGGTTTGATCTGCCTTTTACTCATCACCCATTTCTTCTATCCTTCCTTAGCCATATCCCCTTTGATTTTCTTTGTGCTCCTTGCCAAGTGATCATCCACTTCGGCTGATCTGCCATGGGAGCTAGTTGTGTCCACAACGATCATGTGGCTCATATATATATATAGAGAGAGAGTTCAGTCTAAGTTCTTTTTCATGCTTGTTTTCTTGTGAAGTCTAATTATTGTTATGGATTAATAGTAAACATGATTACACAATTGTCCAAAGTATATAATTAAATTAAAAAAAATATATTCATATTTTAATCAAATTTAGCTTATAGAATAAGAAATAATAGAACTACTTTATAATAGAGATTACAATTTGATAAACAAAAATATATAACAAATATATATTAAAATAAGAAAGAGGAAGCAAACCGAAGCCTATGTGATACCACAACCTCTTTAAAACAGATTCCCTGTCTCACCGTGGGTGTTAGAGGTATGCCGACGTCTGTTTTCCAAGATATGACAGTTGAAACCAGCTAAGTCAGAAGCACCTTCTGTATAGCTTTGACAAACTAACAATGACATCACTCTATTATATATGTGGACTGATTTATATAGGATTAGAGCAAAATTTATGTACTCCAACCCAAGAGGATGGTTTTTATACACAAAAAAGGGAGAGAAGAGGAGCCTTTTTGTAACAAATACAGAATTCATTTCTGCAAAATTGAATAAGCAAATGTAGCAAAATTGATGATGTAAATCATCATCTTAAGTGTAGAGGTTACACACAATATACACATGTGTGTATATTTGTAGCCACCAATCTAACCTAGTCCAAAAAAGATTAGGTTGCTTGGCCATCAATACAGCCCAGGCCAAACCTAACCCATTTTCAAGCCCAAGTCCCAAGTCTAAAGTCCCAATTCCCAAGATTCACGATCCATGATCGCGGACCCAGACCCGACCCTGGCCCAATCCGGTCTGGTCTAGTCAGGGATTTTGTGCCAAAGTCAATGAATAATTGCGTAGAGTTGAGAATTATTGAATTGGGACAAAACAGTTTGACAGGAGAAAACACAAGCATGGGATAAGAAGGGCATCTCACAAGGTTAATTGTTCTTACTACAATCCAATAAATTCTATGGAAGTATTCCTTAACATATTTGCTACCTTTAACTATATTCAAGTTTTGGACCTCTCTCAAAATGATTTATGGGGAACGCTACCACAGTGCTTCAACAATTTTTTTCTGCTTTGGTTCAAAGTAATAGGTCAAAAATGACCATTGTCTTCAAATACTATTATAAGAGCAATGCATTTGTGCAATGGAAAGGAAAAGAGAGGGAGTACCAAAAAACTCTGTTCCTACTAAAAATCATTGATCTTTCTAGCAATAAATTAAACGGAACAATTCCTCAGCAAGTTGGGAGTCTTGCAGAGTTGGTTTCCTTGAACCTGTCAAGAAACAATTTGACTGGAATAATCATCCAAGATATTGATCAGATGAAAATGTTGGAAGTGCTACACCTATCTGCAAATAGACTTTCTGGTGGACTTGTCAAATAACAACTTATCAGGAAAAATCCCATCAAGCACTCAATTGCAAAGCTTTAATGCCTCTGCATATTCCTGAAATCCTGAACTTTGTGGGCTTCCACTGCCAAATAAGTGCACAGCAGAAAACTAGTTGTGGAACCTCCAATTTCTACTAAAGGGATTCAAGAAGATGAGGACAGGTTTATTACCTCAGTTTTATGGTCGCATGGGGATTGTTTCCACCCTTGGATTTTGGGTAGTTTTTGGAACTATTCTTTGTAACAGTCCATTGAGATATGCCTATTTCAAATTCTTGGACCACATTAAAAATTGGTTCTATGTGACGGCAGCGTAGATTACAATTTACAGCTATGACGAATTGGTATGTATCATTTCGAAGGAAGCTTTACAACGAATTGGTATGTATCATTTCGATTTTGTTAGTTCTTGTACTCTTCTATGTGGGTATTGTTTATAGGCCACGCTTATCTACCTTTTTTTTTATTATTTATTTAAGATAGTACCCTTATTTACCTGTTAAAATCTTCTTTTTTTTTTTTTAAGGCTCCATTGTTTTGACATAAAATATTCTACATAAAAAAAAAATATATTTTTTTCTTGTAAATTGATTTCACATAGAAACAATATTCTTGTTTTTGGTTTTCAGCGTTTGGTTGACATTTGAAACAAAAACATTTTATTGCCTAAAAGAGAAATTTTGATTCAATAAACTGTCATTTATGATATTTTAGTGAGTTAAGATATTTATTTGAAAATGCTAAATATATTAAAAAAGTAGTGAGTGAAAGGCAACTTTGTAAAAATTGAATTACTAAATTTTAAAAGTTAGTCATTTTTTAGAAAATAATACAAAAATATTTTCCTTAAAAAAATGTTTTACTTACTTTTTGTTCAATCAACAACAAAAAAATGAATAAAATATTTTTGACAAAAATATTTTAAGTCAAAAGAAACGGAATTGTAACCACGATTTTTTAACTGCAAAATGCAAACCTTGCTTAAGTTCTTTGGTTTCTTTTAGTTTTATTTTCTAATCACAATATTCAAGTCTTTTTTTAGTACAAGTATCTTTGGCTATGTGGTAAGTTCTATTTCCACATCAATTCATAACCAAACAATGGTTTACATTAACAAATTAGATGTTTAAAAAATCTTAATTTTTTTTGAAATTTAACTTTCTGGCCGAAGCCCTTTTTTTTCTCTTTCTATTGCAATTTTAGAAAATCAACTAATCTTGTAACAATGTGGTCAATGAGATGGTGGTTTATGGTATTTTTTTCATTTTTTTTATAAACTTAAACTTGACTAGATCATGTTGCGTCACTTCAAGCCTAAAATTGAACTCAAGGCACTCTTTTAAACAATGATTTTTGCCTTCTATAAATATAAAATTCAATAACACAATCGAATACAAATTTTTCATATAGAATGATGAGATACGTATTTTTAATGGATCTCATCTCATGGTTGTATCTAAATTTATGATCAGATTCTAAGCATTTGGATTTTTCATGATTCTAAATAACTCCTATTTATAAACTATTAATGACTGGCCGATATTTATTTTGCTTTAAGTGATAATTGGCATCGTTTAAATTGGCATTGTTTTCAAATATATATATATTTTTTTGGCTATATTTTCAAGGGAAGCTACTACGCCTAAGACATGAGCTTGTGATGGTGATTTCATGGTCGAGTTGCTGGTACCTGTTGGAATAATCTTCTGTGTAAATAAAATAACTTGAAATAAATTCAAACAAAATAAATAAATAACATACCGGATTTATTTATCGAACCGAATTAAAATTAAGACCAAGTCGAGTGTGTGACACTCTGTCCTTAAGACAGATTCGCCCCGTTACGGTGCTTACGGTTGAGTGGCGTCTATCTCCCAGGATACAATGATCTTCACAAATTTGTAGAAGCACTTCAAACAAATTTGTTCGGCGAACCAAACCTGTGTTCTAACTCTCTGAATATTTATTCTAAAACTAGAATGAGGAATAAAATACAAAGGAAAAAATTCTGGACAGCAAATGCAAAATAAACAGACTGAATTTTTTTTTCCCTCTGATTCGGACTGCTAGAAAAAAGGCTGTATATATAGCCAAAATATATGACCCGATGTAGACACCCCATTTTTGAGCGACCTTAAGACTCAGACGTCACCGATTGAGCGCTCGGTGATGTTGCATATTGTGCTCGTTTAGAGGTTTCAGAGTCTCGGCTACGAGCCTTGCCTCCGGACTTCCGGACTCTTTTGTGCCTTGCCTCGGTTTGCGAACCAGGCCCTATTTTCTTTGTTTTCTCTTCCTGAAGGGAGGGAGAGGTCTCGTAGACCATCTCTCAGTGGCCATAGGCTACGTTTCGTGGTCGTAGGCCATTTTTCCCGTTTGGAGCCCGGTTTCCGGTTTTTCGGAGCCGTCGGCTGTGTGCCCCGGTTCGGGACCGCTTAACCACCTCCGTTTGCTCCGGTTTTTGGCACACACCTTGTTTCCTCTCTTTTGAGAGACACTGTGGCCCGGGAGACCGCCTTCGTGGTCGAACGCCACTTCCGGTGCCTAACAGCCTGTTTTCGGGACCCCGAACTGCGTGTTTTGGCCCCCGAACCTTCGTTTTGCATCCGTCTTGGTCCATTTTTGGCAGGGACCTTATTTTCATTGTTAGAAAGCTTGTAGGAGGGTGGGAGGCCAGCAATTTTTCTGAAAAATCAGCTTTTTTGGTCAAAAGTGGTTCAGCATGAATCCGGGAAGGAGGAAAACATTTGCGCGGCTTCACCGAAACGGGCATAACTCTTTGCACAAAAGGAATTAAGATATGAGGCCACCACCATTAGAAAGCTTACTTCCAGGGCTTCATTTTACACTCAAGAATCTCCTAAGGACAAGTCCGGGCGGGGGAGATATGATTGGTTGAAATAGGGGATCAATCCGGTTGGACCGAATCTGTGCGGCTTCACCAAAACTGGCATAACTTTTTCCACAGGAGGAATTTTAATGCAAGGTTTGTGGCATTGGAAAGCTAACTTCTGGGGCTTCATCCTAGGGGGTGGCCGGCCACCTTTGACCTTTTTGACCTGGTCGGCCGACGAGGTAAAGTGGCCGGCCGGCCACCTGAACCTTTTGAACTGGCCGGCCGACCAGGGGAGGTGGCCGGCCGACCACCTGGCCTTTTGCACCTGGTCGGCCATTTTTCTCCGTGAGTGTATTCCAGTTGTGCCAGCTATTTTCCACTTGACCCACTGTCCGAGGGTCTCCCTTTTTGGGGGGAAATTTGAATTGGTTTTTCCCCCCGTTTTCTTTGCCTCTCTCCCTCCATAAAACTAGCACTCAAGCTTCATTTTTAGGGGTTAGAAAAATTAGTTGAAGCTATATGCATACAACCCTCCCTCTCTCTCTCATTCAAGCTTAAAACCCCCTTTTCTTGGCCATTTTACACCACACCTCCAAGCCTACTACCTCCACACTCCATTCCAGCACCTTGGAGGCCATTTGAAGAGGTTGAAAGCTCAAAATTTTGGTCCAAACGCCCCTGATTTGCTGCTCTTCTAAGGTAACTCTCTATTTCCCTTAAACTTGCATTTTCTTGCTTCATTCATAAGCCATACTTGCAAGATTTTTTGGGCTTCGGCCTGAACTGAAAATAGTCATATTTTGAGCTCCTCTTCATGTTTGATCAAGAGCTCTTTGCTGTTTGAGGCCTCCTACATCCTTGCATACTTTACCCCTCTTTGTAGGCCTTTTCTTGCATCATATCTTAGACCTACTTGTGAGCATATTCGAGATTTTTCATAAACTGTAAAGTGTCATATTTTGAGCCCCTCTTCAACTTTGTTTAAGGGAACTTTGCTGTTTGATGTCATTTACTACCCTGTTTGTTCAATCTCTCTTTTAGGGCTATTTTTGCACCTTGTTTTAGCCTCGCTTGTAGACCCTTTTGAGATTTGTTATAAATTGGAAAAAGTCTTTTCTTGAGCCCCTCTTGATGTTTGATTGAGGGAATTTTCTTTTTTGAGGCCATATGATTCCTTGTATGCTTGATTGCCTCTCATTTTGAGCCTTACACCCTAGCCCTTGTTGCATGCTTTGTTTGGCCTTCTAGCCACTGAAATCCAGTGGATTTTCAGTGGCTAGCATACTATTTTGAGCCTCAAAATCAGAGGGGGGTGACCCCCTCTCACCTTGTTTTGTTTGATGGTCTTTTTTGGCCTTCCAAAGAGGCCCTATCTTGCATGCCTTGTTGACTGATTTCAAGGCCAATTTGGTGAGTTTTAGGGCTATCATATTTGATTTTCAGAGTTGTTTGTACCATGCTAAGTGTCCTTGATGCATGTGCTTAATAACCCCTTTGTATGCCCTCTAAAAGAACCCATCATTTGTGCATGTGTTGGTTGCATTTCAGAGGTTATTTGGGCATTTTTTGGCATGTTTTATTAACTGATTTTTTCTGGTTTGATGAGTTCTCACTTGCTTCATATACATGCCATGTAAATCATGTTTGCTAGTCAAAGTTGCATACTATTTTAGTCCATCTTGCTAGCATCTTTTGGCCATGCTTTGAACTAGAAATGTTCATGTTTTGGGACTGTCTTGGTTCTGTCTTTATGCTTCATGATCAAATAATGGATGCTTTGTATAGCTATAGGTCAATGCATGTGCCTAGTTTTGTGTTTCGGGACCATTCCATGCATCGGGTGCCATGTTTTCATGTTTCGGGATCATTTTGCATCACATTTCAGTGTGGCAACTTGCATGTTTGTATGCCGTATTTCATGCCTTGCCATGCCTTGGTAGAGTGGCATTTGGTGCCTTAGGTTCGGTCCTCGGTTTGTGTGCATGTGTGCACGCATTTCGGTAGTCTCATTTTCATCTCATGGCTACTAATGTGAGTGTGGCTGAGGTCCGCTCATGTTGGTGTAAGCCCATTATGCATTGTGTATGCCATTTCAATTCATAGCATTGCGTATGCTAGGTTGTATGTTAGAGCATTGTGTATGCCATGTTACATCGAGCATCGTGTATGCTATTTCATAGCATTGTGTGTGCTAGGTCGCATGTTAGGATTGCATTCATGCATGTCATGCATATTGCATTGTGTTTGGGATAGGAGTTAGCCCAAGCACGGGAAACGAGGGACGTTTCGTACTTCGAGTGACGGAACGTGTTTCAATTCTCGGTCGCCGACACTCCGGATTAACCATGATGGAGTCTCGGTCTTGTTGTGTTTATACATGCATTCATTTCATATTGAGTCGTGCAATTCGACTCCTCGGCCATCATGCATCGAGATGCGTGATTGGTGGCACGAGGATCGAGGTATGCATACATATGTGAAAATACATTGCCATGTCCCCTTCTTGCTCTCTGTTGCAGCAAATCAGAAACCGGTGGCCTTTTGGAGCTTCGTGCAATATTCCGAGCTTAATTATAAACGGAGGCTAATTGGGGCATCGCAATGGATTTCCGCGCAAGGCAACCCGAGCATGCATCATTCATCATCCGGAGCAGAGTCGAGGTAGTCCCTAGCTTGCATGCTAATTTACTGCTTTCCTAGATTAATTTGTTAATTAATTAGGGTTTTGTACTCATTTGGACTGTATTATTTATTCGGGACTGTATTATTTATTCGGACCCTCTGAGTGAGGGCAATGTTGTAATAAGTGTGCGTGCGTGTGATGTATGTCTTCCAACCCCACGTCTTTCTCCATTTTATTTACCTGGTTATGATGGTTAGATTAGGGCATGTTTCAATTAGCATACAGTATGATAGCATGTTTGCATCCATTCACCTGTTTTGCATGCACCGGGCTCGGCGCATCATACTCACTGCATTGTATTTCAAATCCCAAGTTGAATACATGTTAGCTGTAGCATTCCATATGCCATGTTTAGAATAGCCGAGCCTATCTTAGTTGCATTCCTGCATGTGTTGCATTAGGCATTTCTGTATAGTTAGGATCATGTATGGATTTCTAATTAGTTTCTGTTTTGGCTTGGAGTACTCGGTAAGTTTTTACGCTTTAGCATCCTTGCATCCGTGTGAGTGATTGCGATGATAGCATGCTTACCATGAGGCTATTTGCTTATGTGATATAACTGCCTGAATGCCTGTGGGTGAAGGTTGGGTTATTTGGATTGGAACAATACATTGACTGTGAGTTTTAAGCCCACTAGATAGTGGCAAAACCATCTTTTCTAAGCCCACCTGAGGGTGGCAAAATCTGCATTTTAAAGCCTACTTGCGAGTAGCAAACCATCTTTCAAAAACAAACATGAAATGTTTTGTTCCAATTCGGACGACCCGGTCTATACTTGTATGCTGTGCGCATCACATAGTAAATCTAGGCTAATAACCGGAATAAGAATACATAATGTTTTCAAAACTAGATATCATGGTTAGTAGAGGCCGATCTTTGATCGGGGGAGCGGGGGTGCTCACGAAGTGACCTTCCCCAATCGTACCCAAGTTCCCAAGCCGAGGCAACTTTGGTGATGACGGACACGTGGCCTTAGGCACGAGTCAGGTTTTCCTAAATTTCCCAAAATAAAATATTTAGGTGGCGACTCTGTATCTGGCAAAGCAGTCCATGTTTGGCACTTCTTTTCTAAAAATCTGTTTTCTCAAAACGATTTGTCGGATTTGGACTCTTTGGTTCAGATTAAGAACCGTGACATTTGAGTCCTGAACTGTAGTGAGCCCAAATGAACAGAACGGAACTCATCCTCCCGAGGCGTTCAGGGACGTCTACACCCGAACAGGTACTAAAGTGTAATGACCCGGAATCGTGTGCCACAATTACCAGTAATTAATTAGGCATTATATGAGTTAATTGAAGATTATCTGTTTGAAGTAGCAAAATATCTGTTGGAATTATGACTTCGGGACTGAAATTGATGACCGTAATGGGTTCAGAAAATGAAATTGAGCACGTCTATGTGATACCGGGAATTTTTAGAACCAGTTGAGAAAATAAATTGAAGACTGAATTTCGTCTGATTCGCTAAGCTCCGTTTGGCTTGAGTCATGGCACAATGTGACATTTTTTTTGATATATGGATAAAGGTAAGGATGTTGACCCTTATTTGACTCATTGGCTCAACACAAAAAGAGAAGGAAATATCTAAGGGAGAGAGAAGAGAGAATTCGTGAGAAAGAGAGAAGAGAGCAAAGGGAAGAAGAGGAGAAAAAGGGGGGAATCAAGCTTAGTTTCTCCAAACCAAAGAATCAAGGTAAGATTTTCATGAAATAAGTTGTTGATCCTTGGCATCTAGTATTTGAACTCAAATTATGGCTTAAAGTAGTATGAATCATGTCCATTTTACATGTTTGAGGAAGAACCTCCATGGATATAGAGATATGAAGCTTGTATGTATATGTTTATGGTTTTCCATCTTGGTTCAAGTATGATCTTCTAAAGATTCATGTGGGTTTATTTTAAAGTGTTAATGGTTAAATCATATTGTTGATCTATGATTTTGAGTTTTGATTTCATGAGATTGGAAGTTGAAGTTTCTAAGAAAAGGGTGAAATGTAGAAGAAGAATCAGAGTTTCGGATTTTTGCATGGCCCGCTCGAGCGGAGGGAAGCTCGCTCGAGCGTAGAAATCGACCTCCCAGCAGTTTTGCCAGATTGTACAGTCCGCTCGAGTGAACAAAGGGGCGCTCGAGCGGAGGACCCTTTTTAAGGAAAATTTTTGGAAGTTGTTTTACATGATTTTTAGCATGTTAATGGCACAATTTTAGCATTTCATGAGTATGAATGAAAGTAAAGAAAGCTAAGAATGAATATGAAAGAATGTAAAAGAAATATGGAATGGCATGAATTATGTGATGAAGTGTATTGAAGAAATGTATTATATTGTTGCTATTTGCAGGACAGGACGTGAAGACCGTGTAATTGGTATCGGAAACCCACTGTAAGTAACATTTCTGTAAAGTTATGTTGATATGCAACGTATTTGAAATGCTATATGATATGATATGTTTTGAAATGTGATTTTAACTGTGAACGAATGACCTGATTTACGAATCTAGTATGGCATCCATAGATAGTCCTAAGTGGACCAGTTTACGTGATCTCGGTATGTGTTTAATCGGTGTCCGGGACCGATTACTCTAGTCGTTGGACGACAAACGTTATGTTCTATGGAGTATGCCATTACGTATGTTCTTATGAGATGATTATGATTATGCCTACGAACGTTATGTTTTACAGCTTTATATGAAATGTTGGAATTCGTTCACTACCCCTTTACGTTAATGTTACTTGCTGAGCTTTAGCTCATTGTTTGTATTTATGTATTTATAGGTGAGCCTTCAGGGGGTCAAGCCTAAGCTGAGATTGCATCGAGCCTACCAGTTTTGTGTGCCTCCAAGTCGGAGCTAGGCCTAGAAGGCCGTTTTGGGAGCTTTGTTTTGTATCTGTGGCTTTTGCCCATTTGATGTATATGATCTTTTGATACATGTTATGTAATGAATGTGGGTAATTAACTCATTTTTGGCATGTAATTGTATGTTCATATTAATGCACAGCTCTTTGGACTATTATAGTTTCTGTTTTCGCTTCCGCGAGCCCCGATTAATTATGTTTTGTACAGTAAGGCCTGTGGTAATCTAGGATTACTGGCCGGTTACGATGCCAAACTTTTAGGGGCGGGTTTGGGTCGTGACAGAATGGTATCAGAGCGCACGAGTTAATTTACCCACACACGTGTCCATAAGAGCTGTAGGGTGCATTAGAAAAGAAATCGAGCATGGCATGAGCATATGTGCATGTGTGTGTGTGGTTCTGAATATGAGAAGCAAGAACTGTAATGAACTGTAATGAAGAGTCAGTAAAGGAAGTATGATGTTGGGAATGAAATGTTTTATCTGTTATGGGTTCTATAGACCAATGGAAGAGACCAATGCAAGGCATGTAGATGAAACAGAATCTTCTGATGCTAGAATGACTCGGTTGGAAAGAATGGTAGAGGCTTTAACTGGGTTAGTGAGACAACAACTAGAGCAAGGCCAACCACCACAGAGACAGCCATTTCCGCCTCCTCCACCACCACCAGTGCAAGTTGAATAGATGAATAATGATGATATTATCACCCTGACACAGAAGTATAAGAAACTGAAACCACCAGAATTTGCAGGAGGGATTGACCCCTTAACAGCAGAGGCATGGGTACTTGAGACTGAGAAAATTTTTGAGGTGTTTCCGTGTACAGATGCTTATAAAGTCTTATTAGCAACATTTACTCTGAAAGAAGAAGCTCGAAGATGGTGGATGCTCGTCCGGGATCAGAATAGGGATTTGACATGGAATCGATTCAAAGAGATATTTTATGAAAAATATTTCCCACAATGCATGCGAGATAGGAAAATATCTGAATTCGAACAGTTGAAGCAAGGCACTATGTCAGTAGCAGAATATGAGAGTAAGTTTACTGAATTAGCTCGTTATGCCCCACATATGGTTGACACGGAATATAAAAAGGCAAGAAAATTTGAGGGTGGCCTACATGTCGAGGTATTGGATAGGGTGAACGTGTTGAAATTGGAAAAGTATGTTGATGTACTTGACAGAGCTCTAATGTCCGAAACAAATATTGCTAATTTGAAAATGTCCCAATCATCAATGACCGAGGCAGAAAGTAAGAAGTTCAAGAAACAGAAAGTAGAAATGGTTAGTGAATCCGTGGGCTCCGTGAATGACAAATCGAACTTAATCGTTAATGATAATACAAAGGGAGGTGTGCTTACTTGTAAAGAATGTGGAAAGCAGCATTGGGGTATTTGTCGCCGTGAATCCGGAGTTTGTTACAAATGCGGACAGAAGGGACACATAGCCAAAGCTTGTCCACAAGTTTACGCAAGAAATGAAAGACCCGTGATTAGTGGTAATACATCAACAATGACACCGAAAACCACCACAACAGCTACCCCCGAGGGGAATACTCTGAGACAAGCAAGAGTTTACACCTTAATTCCAGATAAGACACAAGATACTGGCAAAGCGAAGACAGGTATAATTTTAATTATTTTATGATGTTAGCGTTATTACCTATGCGATGGAGAATATTGAATATGTGACTATGATAATCGATTGAATGTGAACGACATGAAATAACTCGACTACGATATGATTTGTTATATCTACATTACTACCTTTGCATTGAATGATGTGGAGCTTAGTAGAGTTTGGAGGACCAAACTTCTTAAGGTGGAGAGAGTGTAATGACCCGGAATCGTGTGCCACAATTACCAGTAATTAATTAGGCATTTATATGAGTTAATTGAAGATTATCTGTTTGAAGTAGCAAAATATCTGTTGGAATTATGACTTCGGGACTGAAATTGATGACCGTAATGGGTTCAGAAAATGAAATTGAGCACGTCTATGTGATACCGGGAATTTTTAGAACCAGTTGAGAAAATAAATTGAAGACTGAATTTCGTCTGATTCGCTAAGCTTCGTTTGGCTTGAGTCATGGCACAATGTGACATTTTTTTTATGATATATGGATAAAGGTAAGGATGTTGACCCTTATTTGACTCATTGGCTCAACACAAAAAGAGAAGGAAATATCTAAGGGAGAGAGAAGAGAGAATTCGTGAGAAAGAGAGAGAGAGCAAAGGGAAGAAGAGGAGAAAAAGGGGGGAATCAAGCTTAGTTTCTCCAAACCAAAGAATCAAGGTAAGATTTTCATGAAATAAGTTGTTGATCCTTGGCATCTAGTATTTGAACTCAAAATTATGGCTTAAAGTAGTATGAATCATGTCCATTTTACATGTTTGAGGAAGAACCTCCATGGATATAGAGATATGAAGCTTGTATGTATATGTTTATGGTTTTCCATCTTGGTTCAAGTATGATCTTCTAAAGATTCATGTGGGTTTATTTTAAAGTGTTAATGGTTAATCATATTGTTGATCTATGATTTTGAGTTTTGATTTCATGAGATTGGAAGTTGAAGTTTCTAAGAAAAGGGTGAAATGTAGAAGAAGAATCAGAGTTTCGGATTTTTGCATGGCCCGCTCGAGCGGAGGGAAGCTCGCTCGAGCGTAGAAATCGACCTCCCAGCAGTTTTGCCAGATTGTACAGTCCGCTCGAGCGGACAAAGGGGCGCTCGAGCAGAGGACCCTTTTTCAGGAAAATTTTTGGAAGTTGTTTTACATGATTTTTAGCATGTTAATGGCACAATTTTAGCATTTCATGAGTATGAATGAAAGTAAAGAAAGCTAAGAATGAATATGAAAGAATGTAAAAGAAATATGGAATGGCATGAATTATGTGATGAAGTGTATTGAAGAAATGTATTATATTGTTGCTATTTGCAGGACAGGACGTGAAGACCGTGGAATCGGTATCGGAAACCCACTGTAAGTAACATTTCTGTAAAGTTATGTTGATATGCAACGTATTTGAAATGCTATATGATATGATATGTTTTGAAATGTGATTTTAACTGTGAACGAATGACCTGATTTACGAATCTAGTATGGCATCCATAGATAGTCCTAAGTGGACCAGTTTACGTGATCTCGGTATGTGTTTAATCGGTGTCCGGGACCGATTACTCTAGTCGTTGGACGACAAACGTTATGTTCTATGGAGTATGCCATTACGTATGTTCTTATGAGATGATTATGATTATGCCTACGAACGTTATGTTTTACAGCTTTATATGAAATGTTGGAATTCGTTCACTACCCCTTTACGTTAATGTTACTTGCTGAGCTTTAGCTCATTGTTTGTATTTATGTATTTATAGGTGAGCCTTCAGGGGGTCAAGCCTAAGCTGAGATTGCATCGAGCCTACCAGTTTTGTGTGCCTCCAAGTCGGAGCTAGGCCTAGAAGGCCGTTTTGGGAGCTTTGTTTTGTATCTGTGGCTTTTGCCCATTTGATGTATATGATCTTTTGATACATGTTATGTAATGAATGTGGGTAATTAACTCATTTTTGGCATGTAATTGTATGTTCATATTAATGCACAGCTCTTTGGACTATTATAGTTTCTGTTTTCGCTTCCGCGAGCCCCGATTAATTATGTTTTGTACAGTAAGGCCTGTGGTAATCTAGGATTACTGGCCGGTTACGATGCCAAACTTTTAGGGGCGGGTTTGGGTCGTGACATAAAGAATCCGAACAGGTACTGTTTGACCGTTGCTAGAAAATATTTTTCAAACTTTGAAAAAGTACCGTTGGAGACCAAGTTAAAACCTGTTGGAAATATATTATTATATAAACTATTAAAATAGTTTTATCATACAAGCCATAAGTGGAACAGTAACAACCTGTTGAACTTTAATTATTTAAACTATTGAAATATATATATATTAAACTATTGAATATATATATATATATATATATATAAAAGAATAGTTTAATAAATAAAGGAAGAGGTACAAATTTTAGGAAACACAGGAACCAAAATTTGAATTTAGAATTAAATTAAATTCTCAATTACAAACTTTAGGAAACCACTTAGGAACCCAAAATTTGAATTTAGAATTAAATTAAATTCCCACAATAATTTTTATTGAAAAAATTCAAAAGAATTTTATCTAAAAAATTAATGTTAGACCCGAAAACGACGTCAACTTCCCATTCACTCATAAATGGTTTTGACGTTCCGTCTTCACCGTGTGACTTGCCACGCGGCAAGGAACACTTCACCTCTTCGGACCCCCCCAAAAGACGTTTGGGGCCCACTCAATTTTGGGCTCAAAAAATATGCCTATATAAACCATTTTTCCAACAATCCCCCACATGAATGGAATTTGACGGAGAGAAAATGCAACAACATGATCTAATCAGAGAGTACAGAAATTGGAAATATTCTGCAAAGGATAGGTAGCTTTTGGCTTTGAACCTTCCCTTGTGAGACACTATCGGATTTACTAGCTAACCAGTGAACATGATGTCTTGAACTGTTCAGCCGTTTGTGTAAACCAAGACAATAGAACTCACACAGTATATTCCCAGACACAGTTTAGTTCTCACTATTGTGTTCATTTTGGCCCTGAACAACCTGGTTTCATGAGTGCTCTAGAGAATTGTAGCCCTTCACAAATCTCATAGAACCGGCCCAGTTCACACTCACATAGGTGATTCTTATGAAGAGTATCCTGCCATACTCCACTAGGTTTACCTAGATATAAGAATCATTAAAATTTTACTTAACCTAACGCTGCAGACATCACTATTTCATCAAGAAATGGGTAGGAGTTAGACTCCCCAGTGATCCTTCTGAGTCATTCACAACTCGGTTGTCCCTTTGAACCTAGATCTTGGGATCTCCAGTCAACTAGGTTGGGTTGCCGTTGTGGTAACTCTTATTTAATAGGCTTAAGTCCCATTCCCCTCGATGAATTCTCAACTAACTCTCTTGCTAACCCTTTGGTTAGTGGATCCGCTATGTTGTCTTTAGACTTAACATATTCTATGGAAATAATTCCATTAGAGAGTAGTTGTCTTACGGTGTTATGTCGACGACGAATGTGTCGTGACTTACCGTTATACATATGACTCTGTGCTCTACCTATAGCTGATTGACTATCACAATGTATGCATATAGCAGGCACCGGTTTTGGCCATATTGGAATATCTTCAAGGAAGTGGCGAAGCCATTCTGCCTCTTCCCCTGCTTTGTCTAAGCTATGAATTCAGATTCCATAGTAGACCTAGCAATACAAGTCTGTTTGGAAGATTTCCAAGATACAGCCGCCCCACCAAGAGTAAAGACATACCCACTGGTGGACTTCGAGTCTCTAGTATCCGATATCCAATTTGCATCACAGTATCCTTCAAGTACTGCTGGATATCTAGTATAATTAAGCCCAATGTTACGAGTAAATCGGAGATATCTTAGAACCCTTATAATTGCTTTCCAGTGTTCTACTCCCGGATTACTCGTATATCTACTTAATTTACTTACTGCATAAGCTATATCTGGGCGAGTGCAGTTCATCAAGTACATTAAGCTTCCAATAATTTGGGCATACTCTAATTGAGAAATACTTTCCTGTATATTCTTAGAAAGATACAAATTAACATCTACAGGAGTTCTAGCAAGATGATCATCATCTTTGCTGAATTTGTCAAGTATTTTCTCAATGTAATGAGATTGTGACAAAGCATATCCTTCTGATGTTTTGGTAATTTTCATACCAAGAATTACATCAGCAATGCCCATGTCCTTCATGTCAAAATGTTTATTCAACATTTTCTTGGTAGTTTTAATCATGTCATTATTACTACCAATGATGAGCATATCATCTACATAAAGACATACAATGACATAACCTTTATCTGTGTTTTTAATATAAACACATTTGTCACACTCATTAATTTTAAATCCATTTGACATCATTGCCTTGTCAAATTTCTCATGCCATTGCTTTGGCGCTTGTTTTAAACCATATAATGATTTAACCAATTTACACACTTTCTTTTCTTTCCCTGGAACAGAAAACCCTTCTGGTTGTTCCATGTAAATTTCTTCATTTAACTCACCATTTAAGAAAGCGGTTTTAACATCCATTTGATGAATTTCTAGATTGTATAGAGATGCAATGGCAATTAGCATTCTAATGGATGTTATTCTAGTAACCGGTGAGTATGTGTCAAAGTAATCTAGACCTTCTTTTTGTCTAAAACCTTTGACTACAAGTCTTGCCTTGTATTTGTCTATTGATCCATCCGCTTTCAATTTTCTTTTGAAAATCCACTTGTACCCAAGAGGTTTACAACCTGGTGGCAAGTCCACTAATTCCCAAGTGTGATTTTGCAAGATGGATTCAACTTCACTGTTGACAGCTTCTTTCCATAAAGGAGCTTCAGGACTGGACATAGCCTCTTTAAAAGTTAAAGGCTCATTTTCTAACAAATATGTTAGAAAATCTGGACCAAAAGATTTTGAGGTTCTAGCACGTTTACTACGCCTAGTTCCTCTTCCTCATTTTGATCTAACTCTTGTTCTTGATCATGTTCTTGATCCTGACTAGTAATAGCATCAAAAGATCTTTTATTGTTACTAGTCTCTTGTCCAGTCTTCTTTGGAAATACATGTTCAAAGAAGATGCATTCCGAGACTCAATAATAGTATTTACATGCATTTCGGAATGTTCTGATTTATGAATCAAAAACCGATATGCACTACTATTCTTGGCATAACCAATGAAAATGCAATCAATGGTCTTAGGACCTATCTTAGTCTTTTTAGGACTAGGAATAGCCACTTTAGCCAAACACCCCCACACTTTTAAGTATTTGTAGGATGGTACTCTTCCATGCCACAATTCATAAGGTGTTTGATTACTTTTTCTTTCGGGGTACTTTATTTAAAATATAATTAGCAGAAAGTATTGCTTCCCCCCACAAGTTCTGAGGTAATCCAGAACTGATTAACATGGCATTCATCATTTCTTTTAAAGTCCTATTTTTCCTTTCAGCAATTCCATTTTGCTGAGGTGAGTAAGGAGCGGTGGTTTGATGAATTATTCCATGTTCTTTACAAAATTCACCAAAAGGTGATTCATATTCACCACCTCTATCACTTCTAAGTTTCTTGATTTTCTTACCAAGTTGATTTTCAACTTCATTCTTATATTGAATGAAAGTTTCCAAAGCTTCATCCTTGGTTCGAATTAAATAAATATAACTATATCTAGTATAGTCATCTATAAAAGTGATTACATACTTTTTCCCACCTCTGGTTTGAATTGATTTAAAATCACAAATGTCACTATGAATTAATTCAAGTGGTTCCGTACTTCTTTCAATTGAATGAAAAGGAGTTTTAGATAATTTTGCCTCAACACAAATTTCACATTTATGATTTGAATCAATGTCAAATTTAGGTAAACATTCCATATTAATTAATCTACGCAAAGATCCATAATTAACATGTCCTAGTCTACCATGCCATAAATTTGAAGACTCAAGCAAGTAAGAAGAAGATGTAGTATTATTAATAACTGAGGGTACAACGGTCATTACATTTAACTTGAAAAGGCCATCAGACATGTAACCTTTTCCTACATACATCCCATTCTTAGTAAGTACAAATTTATCACTCTCAAATACTAGCCTAAACCCATTCTTACTCAACAAAGATCCGGAAACAAGATTCTTGCGAATGTCCGGTACATGCAGCACATTGTTGAGAGTGAGTTCCTTTCCTGATGTCATCTTGAGAACAATCTTTCCTTGTCCTTCAACTTTGGAAGTTGAGGAGTTGCCCATAAAAAGTTGTTCACCATTGTCCACTGTAGAATAAGATGTGAACATCTTTTTGTCGGCACAAATATGGCGAGTAGCACCAGTGTCCACCCACCATTCTTTAGGATTTCCGACAAGATTTGCCTCGGAAACAACTGCAGAAAGATTGATGTCATCTACACCATTGGAAATCTTGTCCACTTCGGTCATATGGGCTTGAGCAGGCTTCTTGCTTGTTCTTTTCTTGCTTTTGCCTTTGCTACGGCAATCTTTGGCCCGATGTCCCTCTTTGTCACAGATGTAACATTTGCCATTAAACTTGTACTTTTTATTATCCCCCCTTTAGAGCCTTGTGATGAACTTTCTCCAGAAGACTTTCGTTTCTTGGTTTTTGAAGCATGTTCCACCACATTTGCCTTAGACTCCATAGGAGCTTACCAGCCCGCTTTTCAGAATTGCGGTTGTCCTCCTCAATCCTCAAACGCACAATTAACTCGTCCATAGAAATTTCTTTGCGCTTGTGTTTGAGGTAGTTCTTGAATTCCTTCCAGCCTTTTGGTAATTTTTCAATTAAGGCTGCAACTTGGAAGGATTCACTGAGAGACATACCTTCTGCGTGAATGTCATGCAGAATGAGTTGGAAATCTTGAGCTTGGCTGATCACAGTTTTTGAATCAACCATTACAAAATCCAGGAATCTGCCAACCACAAATTTCTTTGAGCCGGCATCTTCCGTTTTGTACTTTTTCTCCAACGATTCCCAAAGTTCCTTTGCTGTCTTGATTGGACTGTAGACGTTGTATAATGTGTTGTCAAGTCCGTTCAAGACGTAATTCCGGCAAAGGAAATCGGCATGTTTCCAAGCATCAACCGCAGCAACCACTTGCCGGTCGGTTTCATCCTCTTTCAGGATAGGAGCATCTTCACGGAGGAAACGAGCCAGGTTCAGAGTTGTAAGATAGAACAACATTTTCTGTTGCCATCTTTTAAAGTCAGTTCCTGAGAACTTCTCTGGCTTTTCACCGTGATTTACCGGTACTGTCATCACAGGAGAGGGGGTTGTGTGCAATCGCAGCCACCACAGTAGTACTTGTTTGGGCATTGTTTCAGTAGCCATCAATTCTAATATATAAAACAAAATTATAATTAGAATTTACACTACACAGAAAATTAAACCAAATCACAGAATTAAATTCTGTAAAAATAAAAGAAACAAGAATGTAACTTTTATTTTCCAATTAATTTGAAAATAAAATAAAATTTTATTTAAACAAATTAATTCCACACAGAAAATAAAAGAAATAAAAACTATAACTTTTATTTTTCAATTAATTTGGAAATAAAATAAAATTTTATTTAACCAAAATAATTCCACACAGAAAATTAAATTCTGTAAAATAAAAGAAATAAGAATATAACTTTTATTTTTCAATTAATTTGGAAATAAAATAAAATTTTATTTAACCAAATTAATTCCACACAAGAAATTAAATTCTGTAAAATAAAAGAAATAAAAATATAACTTTTATTTTTCAATTAATTTGGAAATAAAATAAAATTTTATTTAACCAAATTAATTTCACACAGAAATTTAAATCTCTTGTTACACTCCAATAATTAAAATACTGAAAACAGAATTTTAATTAATGAAAACTCAGAAAATAATTTCTAAAACCAAAATTAATTTCTGAAAAAATTCCACAAAAATATATTCTGAATTGTTAATGACACCAGTATCGTACTACTAGTTGTTGTCAAAGAAAAGAGACAGTATATTACTACTATCTGTCAAATAGCATATAATCACTATTTGTTTTTCCAACCAGAATATTATTTTGTAAATCCACAGAAAATAATTTTCTTCGAAATTATTTACAAGAAGAAAGAAAAAGGAAACAAACGAAAAATTCTGTAAACAGAATAATTCGAATCTGTCTTAAGATTGTTGGAACAATCTTCTGTGTAAATAAAATAACTTGAAATAAATTCAAACAAAATAAATAAATAACATACCATTTATTTATCGAACCGAATAAAATTAAGACCAAGTCGAGTGTGTGACACTCTGTCCTTAAGACAGATTCGCCCCGCTACGGTGCTTACGGTTGAGTGGCGTCTATCTCCCAGGATACAATGATCTTCACAAATTTGTAGAAGCACTTCAAACAAATTTGTTCGGCGAACCAAACCTGTGTTCTAACTCTCTGAATATTTATTCTAAAACTAGAATGAGGAATAAAATACAAAGGAAAAAATTCTGGACAGCAAATGCAAAATAAACAGACTGAATTTTTTTTTCCTCTGATCGGACTGCTAGAAAAAAGGCTGTATATATAGCCAAAATATATGACCCGAACAGGTACTAAAGAATCCGAACAGGTATTGTTTGACCGTTGCTAGAAAATATTTTTCAAACTTTGAAAAAGTACCGTTGGAGACCAAGTTAAAACCTGTTGGAAATATATTATTATATAAACTATTAAAATAGTTTTATCATACAAGCCATAAGTGGAACAGTAACAACCTGAAACTTTAATTATTTAAACTATTGAAATATATATATAATTAAACTATGAATATATATATATATATATATATATATATTAAAGAATAGTTTAATAAATAAAGGAAGAGGTAAATTTTAGGAACCACACAGGAACCCAAAATTTGAATTTAAATCAAATTAAATTCTCATATTTACAAACTTTAGGAAACCACTCAGGAACCCAAAATTTGAATTTAGAATTAAATTAAATTCTCACAATAATTTTTATTGAAAAAATTTAAAAGAATTTTATCTAAAAAATTAATGTTAGACCCGAAAACGACGTCAACTTCTCATTCACTCATAAATGGTTTTGACGAATCGTCTTCACCGTGTGACTTGCCACACGGCAAGGAACACTTCACCTCTTCGGACTCGCCCCAAAAGACGTTCGGGGCCCACTCAATTTTGGGCTCAATTTTGGCCCAAAATATGCCTTATATAAACCAATTTTCCAACAATCCCCCACATAAATGGAATTTGATGGAGAGAAAAATGCAACAACATGATCTAATCAGAGAGTACAGAAATTGGAAATATTCTGCAAAGGATAGGTAGCTTTTGGCTTTGAACCTTCCCTTGTGAGACACTATCGGATTTACTAGCTAACCAGTGAACATGATGTCTTGAACTATTCAGCCGTTTGTGTAAACCAAGACAATAGAACTCACACAGTATATTCCCAGACACAGTTTAGTTCTCACTATTGTGTTCATTTTGGCCCTGAACAACCTGGTCTTCATGAGTGCTTTAGAGAATTGTAGCCCTTCACAAATCTCATAGAACCGGCCCAGTTCACACTCATATAGGTGATTTTTATGAAGAGTATCATGCCATACTCCACTAGGTTTACCTAGATATGAGAATCATTAAAATTTTACTTAACCTTTAACGCTGCAGACATCACTTATTTCATCATAGAAATGGGTAGGAGTTGGACTCCACAGTGATCCTTCTGAGTCAATCACAACTCGGTTGTCCCTTTGAACCTAGATCTTGGGATCTCCAGTCAACTAGGTTGGGTTGTCGTTGTGGTAACTCTTATTTAATAGGCTTTAGTCCCATTCCCCTCGATGAATTCTCAACTAACTCTCTTGCTAACCCTTTGGTTAGTGGATCCGCTATGTTGTCTTTAGACTTAACATATTCTATGGAAAGAATTCCATTAGAGAGTAGTTGTCTTACGGTGTTATGTCGACGACGAATGTCAGGGGCTGTCAGGGGCCACGGCCCCCCCGCTTAAAATTTTTTTTATTTATATATATACCTTTTCAATAAAGTATTAATTGTAAAATGGCCCTGCTTTGTTTTGTGGGCTGGGCTAGGCTCAATCACTTCGTTAGATGGCCAGGGAGGGCCATGTGCCTTTTAAAAAAAGAAAAGAAAAGAAAGCATGAATAGAAATAGAAAAAGACAAAAAGAAAAAAGAAAGAAAACCTAATTCTTATGACCTGCTCTACGCCGTGACGCTGTCTCAATTTATTGAAAGCAACCATAGGTTTTTTTTTTTTGAGTTAAATCTGGGATACATAAAAAAAAAAAGTCTTGCTTCTGCTATTAATCTTCTCATTATTACAGGTTTGTGATTCATATTCTCTTTTATTGTTGTTTTCAATTTGTAATACTTTTATTATCTTTTTTTTAATGTCATATTGATACAATTGTAATTTTTTTTAATTTTACATATTAAGAAAAAAAAATCATGAATTAGGACGTATGATTTCAATTACTACGGTTTTTTTTTAATCATATTTGGGCAAATTTAATTTTATTCAGATTGAGTGTTATAAATTCAAAATTAAAATGAATTGAGACTTGTATAAAATTTATGTGTTGAATCTGATTCTAAATTTTTAAATTTATATGAAATTTGTTTTAATTACATTTGTTATTCTAGGCACAAAAATTTTCTATGTCCTGTGATATATATATATATTACATTAGCAATTGGTTTTAATTTCTAATAGAATATTAACCATGTATGTAATGAATTCTATTTTGATTTGTAGATTATTATGGGAAAGTCATGTACAATTGATAGATTTTTTAAAAGAAAAAATGCAAGTTCCTCAGAAGTCAATGCTGACAATATATCATTGCCAACTTCCAATGTTGATATCCCTGAAAATCCTCCCACAAAATCTCAAAAGATTGATGTTAAAGAAATTGATATTGGTTCATTGGAGCGAGATCCTGGATTACGTATACAGATTTGGGATTATCATGTTAATCAACGTGATGAAATTCGACGAGCTTCTATTAAGGCTAGTCCGTACCAACCTATACTTTCAAAGTATCCGAAATCTGGATCAACAACTCATCTTCGTAGCTTTCAACCGTCATGGTTCAAACTATTTCCGTCATGGTTGGAATATTCACCTGTAAAAGATGCAACTTTTTGTTTACCATGCTTTCTTTTTTATAAACCATGTGGATCTGGATATTGGGCAGCGACCATTCACTATTGATGGATTTCAGAATTGGAAAAAAGTTAGGGATGGAGCAAAATGTGCTTTTTTAAATCATATAGGAAAAGATCCTAATTCTTTTCACAATATTGCCGAGAGATCATGTGAAGACTTGATGAATCAATTTCAACATATACAAAAGGTATTGGACAATTTCACTTCTGAACAAATTGTAGATAATCGACTAAGATTGAAGGTCTCAATTGATACAATCCGATTGCTTGCATTTCAAGGTTGTGCTTTTAGAGGTCGTGATGAAGGCCAAATTCAATCAATCGTGGAAATTTTCTTCAAATAGTGAAATTGTTGGGATCATATAATGATAATGTTGCTAAAGTATTGGATAAAGCTCCGAAAATGCCTTTACATATCACCAAAGATTCAAAAAGAATTTTACATATTTTTTCAACCAAAGTGAAGAACGCAATTCGTGAAGAAATTGGTGATGCGAAGTATTGCATAATTGTTGATGAAGCTCGTTGAGTCAAAGAAGAGCAAATGCCTATAGTTTTGAGATTCGTTGACAAAGATGGCCTTGTGAGAGAGCGTTTTTTTTGGGCTTATTCATGTCTCTAACACTGCTGCATCAACCCTAAAAGATGGAATATATTCTGTATTGCTCATCACAATTTAGATATTCAGAATATTCGAGGACAAGGATACGATGGTGCAAGCAATATGCGAGGTGAGTAAAAGGATTACAAGCATTAGTTTTGAATGATTGTCCATATGCTTATTACATTCATTGTTTTGCACATCGTTTGTAGTTGGCTTTAGTGGCAGCATCGAAAGATGTTATCCTAATTCATAAATTTTTTCCTAAATTGACTTTTGTTGTCAATATTGTTGGTGCCTCATGCAAGCGCAATGATGAATTGAAAGTTGCGCAAGCTGCTGAAATTGAACATATGATGGACATTGATGAGCTCGAGACTGGCAAGGGACTTAACCAGATTGGCACTTTACAACGAGCTGGAGATACTCGTTGGAGTTCTCACTTCAAGTCAGTTTCAAGCTTAATAAAAATATTCAGTCCAACATGTGAAGTTCTTCTTAACATCATTAATGAAGGAACGACTTCTGCTCAACGAGGAGATGCAGACTCAGCTTATGAAACATTGACTTCATTTGAATTTGTCTTTATTTTGCATCTCATGAAAGAAATGTTGGAGATCACTGATTTACTTTGTCAAGCTTTGCAATGCCGATCTCAAGACATCTTAAATGCAATGAATCTAGTTTCATCTACCAAGGCACTTTTGCAAAAGTTTAGAGATGACAAATGGGATGCTTTACTAGCCTATGTGCAATCATTTTGCGAGGTATGTAACATAGATGTCCCGAATATGAATGCTCCTTATATTAGGAGAAGAGGTCAAGCTCGTGATCATCAAGATGACTTTACAGTTGAGCATTATTATCGAGTAGATATTTTTTATGCTGCAATAGATTCTCAACTACAAGAATTAAATGGCCGGTTCAGTGAACATGCAGTAGAGTTGCTTAATCTTAGCTCAGCTCTAGATCCTCGAGATGTGTCTGAAACTTTTAGAATCGACGATATTTGTCGGTTAGTAGAAAATTTTTGTCTGCAAGACTGCAAAGATCAAGAGAAAATACAGTTGAGAATGCAACTTCACCATTATGAGCATAATGTAGTTCAGCATACAGATTACAAAAAATTGTCTACTATTTCTGAATTGTGTCAGTGGTTGGTAAGGACAAACAAATCTACGAGCTATCAACTTGTTTATAGAGTGATTACACTTGTTCTTACTCTTCCAGTTTCTACTGCAACTACGGAGCGATCATTTTCAGCCATGAAAATTGTCAAAAGTAGACTTCGCAACAAAATGGAAGATGATTTCTTATAGACTCTTTGCTTGTGTACATTGAAAAGGAAATTGCTGAAAATTTTACCACAAAGTCAATCATTGAAGACTTTCGAGATATGAAAGAACGTTGAGTTCCACTTTGATAGATATTGAGTTGATTTGTATAAATAATTTTTTAATACATGACTTTGCTTTTATTCATATATAAATTTAGTAAATATATGGTTTT
The DNA here is from genome assembly GCA_030407325.1 of Camellia japonica. NCBI lineage: Eukaryota > Viridiplantae > Streptophyta > Magnoliopsida > Ericales > Theaceae > Camellia > Camellia japonica. Next base: position 81,801,587 of record JAPPVO010000032.1, on the reverse strand, counting down.
ATTTTTTACGTACTAATTTAATATTAAATTTTAGTTTACTTTTTGAATTAAAAAAATAGTAATTTATATCAATTCATAGAAAAAAATTTATTTATGTCTTGGCCCCCCCGCAAATGAATTCTTGGTTCCGTCCCTGGTTGTAGATGATAATTCAATGAACATTTGTCATTTTACCTGCTCACGAACATCATCACTCGGAGGAGCTAAAAGCTTGACAAAAATAGGAACTGCTCCATGATTTCAGAGATTATGTGTATATATATATATAATTGAGCTGATAGATGAGAAAAATGTAATACCAGGTGGGAGATGTGAAAGAAGAAACGCTAAATTTAAAGAGAGAGAGAGAGAGAGGTGTGGGTGAAGTGAAAGACGCGTGTGGGAGGAAGAACGGAGAAGAGGAGAATAGATGGTTTGAAGCCGTGTGTTGCCGAAAAACAGACCCATGTTGCCGAAGCCTCTTTCAGAATCAATTTCGCATTCACTCGAAAAATGGTTTGAGCAACCAAATATACGAAGTGAATCACCACCCGGCAAAGAGCGCGTTTCCACCCGGACACACCTCAATTGGTGTCCAAAGCCCATCTCAATTTAGGCTCAAATTTAGCCAAAGTCATGGTTGCACAAACCATTTTTCCAACCCTCTGTTACCTATTTTTGTGGGAATTGTTCACGGAAGAGGACAACCGGGGAGACAACTGGCCATACATGCGGCCGGTCATCCGGTGGGTCCCACTCCCAATATTCACACACAGTAAACTGGTAAAAGCTGGCCCAGGTCCTCAGTTTGGTGAAAGATTTGGAATATTCTCAATTTGATACAATTTTGATAAAATCATTAGAAACCAAAAAAGTATACTTTTCCACCAAATTTAAATTTGGTGATAAATTTAGTTATATGTTGGAGATGGCCTCAATAGTATGAATATCTCTCATGCTTATTTTCTTATGAAGTCTAATAATTACTTTTATAGATTTAATAGTGATCATGATTACTCATGGGACATGTTGCTATATAGCTTATTTTGATATGCAATTATGTTTGTTTAGCCTACATATTTCATGCGTGATGATCACTATAAATTGAGATGGAATTATATGTTTGGATATATCAAGTTTAAGTAAAGTAGATTTTTTTCCTAGATTAAAACAGACCCCAAAAAAAAATTGAAAAAACCAAAACAAAAAAGATAGATATACAAATTAAATTACCAATTATTATACCTACTACTCACATTACATGAGTAGTTTGTAAAATAGTTGGTAGTTTTGTTTGTAACTATAGCAAAGCTTAAAAATAATTTTTGGATTTGAAAACCGAAAAACTTTAAAATTGCAGATAAACTTTTCAAAATAATAATTAAATTCATTATTTTTCAAGACATATCACTCATAACAAAATTAACAGTAATTTAGACAGAAGATCCAAATTGAGACTGAATTTGAAATCTAAAGTTATTATTGTTTGAGTTGTAACAATAAAACCAAAGTGAAAATTAAATCAAATTATAAGAGTAAAAAATGTAACTTATCATAAAATATAGGATTAATTACACTAATACCATTCAACTATTAGTAAATATTAAATTATTTGCGAATCTATACATTATAATTGACAAGATTTACACTCCGTTTGGATGGAAGGATTTAGTGAAAAAGAAAAAGAAATGGTGAAAATAGGAAACATTTTCACTTGTTTTGATGGTTAAGTAGGTGAGAATATGAAACCCCTCAAATGGTGTGTAGCATATGTATCTAATAATTAAAAAATAAAATGGCATAATCTCATACTTTCTTACTCATAAGTTAAAAAAAATAATAATAATAATAATTATAACCAAACATCATATGAGGCATAACTAAAGATGTAATGAGTTATAATTAAAATATTATCATAACTAAAGGATAAATTGATCATAAATAAATAAGAAAATGACATAACCAATATGCATGTAGTACACCCATTTAAAGAGGCTGTATAATAGAATTTTCTCAGGATTTTAAAGTAATATTTGTTAGTAATTGACCCTAAAATATAATAACCCTGAAATGTATACATACATAGGGGCTGTTTGGGAACTTGGATTTGTAACTTTTTGGTTAAAATAGTCAATAAAGACAAAATAAGTTAAAATAGTTAATAAGACAAAACGTCACATCCAAACCATAACATTTTATTTTTCTCTCACAATCATCAAATCATTTACAAAAAAAAATGACAAGTATCATTCCAAACACATTTTTTTTAGCCAACTAAAATAGCCAAATAAAGTTTTTTTTTTTTTTTTTTTGGAACTAGTAGCGAGAGTGGGATTGAAAAAAGAAAAAAAACTAAAATTATTTTTTTTTTTTAATTTAGAATCATTTAGGGCTGGTTTGAGGTGTTTGAAAAAAGCCAAAAAGTCTAAAAGTTATTACAAAAGTCAAAAAGTGATCACTATTCAAAAATATATATATACATATATATAAATCCCAAAAAAGGTACAAGCCAACATCATGGCTGAACGTGACACAATGGTCTGAAGTGATGGTGAGTTTGAAAAGAGGGTGCACACAAAAATTACACAGCACGGTGTTGTTTGGCCCGTAGGGGCCCATTACAAGTCATTTTTTGATAATCTGAACCGTTCAATGTGTAGAACTCGTCGAGTACTATTTGCTTAAACAAATCACGTTGATCGGATATCGATAACTATATGATCAAATCAGTTTTGTATAAAAAATAGACGATGCACAAAGTAACGGTTGACAAAAAACTAATTCGATCAAATAGCTATCGATATCCGATCAACATGATTTTTTACAAGCATATAGTGCTCGATGAGTTCTATACATTCAACGGTTCTGATTATCAAAATGGGACACATAGTGGGCCCTTATGGCCGAACAACACTGTCCTGTGTAAACAGCACCGTAGACAAGTTTTTCTTATATCTCTTGCTGCCACCTTACTATCTTCATGTACCATCACTATCAATACAAATTTATATATGTAGGGGTAAAAACATAATTTTATTATTTTATACAATATTTTAATACATATTTTTTTCGTAAAAAGACAAAAAGTTATCCCAAACGATCATTTGTTTTCCCTTTACTTTTTAGTTCAAAAGGTTAAAAAGTGTACTTATTTAGGACACTCCAAACAACCTCTTAGTTGAGACAAACCTAAAAAGTAAAAAATAAGTTATCAAAATTGAAAAAAAAAAAATGTTCATCATCTAATGAGCACAAAATTTCCTTGAAACCAGAACATTTAAGCCTCTGTTTAGGAAGATGGATTGGTTTGGGTTTGGAGTTATTTTAGCCACAAAGAGAAAAAATAGGTTTTTTAGCTCAATAAGACAAAATATCACATCTAACCCATAATCATTACATTCTTTCTCTCGCAAAAAGTCAAAAAAGCCAAAAAGCCTTTCCCAAACAAGAATTTTTAGCCCCAGGCTAAAATAGTTAAAAAGTTTAAAAAGTCATAAAGCCAACCCATTTCCCAAACGAACCCTAAATGTGAGATGTTGGCAGGTTATGGCTTCGTTTGGGAAGTGGGTTGACTTTTTGACTTTTTTAGCTATTTTAGCATGGGGCTGAAAAGCCTAGTTTGGGAACAGTTTTTGGTTTTTTTGACTTTTTTGGATTTTTTGTAAAAGAATGTAATGATTATGGGTTGAATGTGATATTTTGTCTTATTGGGGTAAAAAGTATATTTTGTTTTTTGTGACTATTTTAGCCAAAAAAAACTCAAAAGTTGGCTTCCCAAACGAAGCCTATGTCATATACCCTTTTTTTGTTTGAATATTGAATTTTGCTACTGTAAATACTTTATGACATGTTGAGACTGGAGAGGGAGGGTAATGCAAAATGTGTTGCTTTTATTGCTTTCTCTATATTCATATATTTATTCTCATTCTCTTATGAAGACATGTAATCCAATCAAGATCATATATAAGTTAATACATGTACTGTCTTCCTTCAAATTCATATCTTGGTTCGGCATCTCATTGGTCATGTAAAGTTGTTTAATATTTTAATTAAAACCCCTTGACACACTGGATTTTTTGTTTCCAACAATGTAGATGTCAAGGGGTGTTCCTGTTGCAAAAATGCTTGGGATCCCCAAAGGTAGGGATTTCCATGACCGCCAAAATGATGTGGATCAATTATATATATATATATATATATTTTGGATCTATCACATGTGAATAGAGGTTATGGAGATTGTGTTTTTTTTACGTCTGTTACATTTTTGGTTCCTGTCGCAACAGTTGCAATAAATAATGCCACCATTGCAGCCTTGTTGGCAGTAAGAATGCTGGGTGTTGGCGATGCCGACCTACAGGCAAGGTTAGGCTCTTTTTCTCTCCCCATCATGCATTCTCAATTTTTTTGGATAAATTATGCAAATGATCTTTATAGTGATGTATCAATTTGATTCATGTTATTTTAATTTATGCGATTTTACTTTTTAATTCAACAAATTGTGTCATATTAGTCTAATAAATAACGGTTAGTAGGTTTAGTGGACGGCAAGTCAAACGTGCTCAAACGATGTATCAATTTGGTCCCTATTGTTTACACGATGTGTCAATTTGGTCATTGTTATTTTAATTTTCTCAATTTTGATAGAGACCAAATTAACATATCGTGTAAACTACAAGTACCAAATTACCTTATCATTTGACTTTTCATCCATCAAACCTAACAGTTGTTATTTATTAGATTAATATAACACAATCTGTTAAATTAAGAGACAAAATCGAGTAAAATGAAACAATAAAGATCAAATTGGCACATCGACATAGACCATTTACATAATTCATCCCAATTTTTTTAATAGAAAATCCCTATTTCAATTTTGATTGCCTATTTCTAAGAACAGATGGGGAAAGGAAGCATGCACACATCAGAGAAAAATAACGAAAACAAAGAGAGAGAGAGAGAGAGAGAGAGAGCTTGACAATGAATATTAAGTTTTATAGTCACACTTCTTAATAAGAGTTGGGGGCTAAATAATCATCTTGAACTTTATAAAAAAAATCTTGTGTGGTGGGGGTATTAAATTTCTTAAAAATAAAAAAATAATAGGGCGAACCTATATAATTTTAAAATATTCATTGGTGAGAAAATTACTATACTTATACTGGTTTGATTTTATAATTTTTTGATGATGCTCCATGTTTATGCAGAATGTCACAATACCTAGAAGAAACCAAAAATGATGTCCTTATGAAGGCAGAGAAGCTAGAGAAAGATGGTTGGAAATCATATTTTAGTCGTTAGGTTCTGCAACAACGTCTGGTTCATCTTTGCCCTATTTACACGGGTTTTTGGACTTCAACCGTAGAAAATTGAGCTCAGAGGAATTCACTGAGTACTCGAAAATCGTTACCAACAAGAGACATTGAAAAGAGTACATTGAATTTAGAAATCATTATCGATCAAGCATTCCAGAGCTCAATAAAGAGGTGTAGCATTTGGGGCAAGAGGCATACAACAAAATTGCAGAAACCCCGATTGGATGTTCGACGGAAAGAACACTAGATCAAAACTGCTTCATTGATGATTGTATGATTATCAGATCCTCTTTTTTGACTAGTACACTAGCATTAATGAAAATGGTCAACGTGCATTTTTTTTTTTTCCTTTTTATTTGATTTTTTTTTAACTTTAACATTTATGGGTTTTTTTTTAAAAAAAAAATAAATAAATAAATAAATATGCTTTGACTATGTTCATGAAAAGTTGAATTTTAATTTTAAAATAGCAATATATATTACATTGGCACCCTTACAGCATCCACAGTGGTAGCATTTGTGTGTGCATTTATGCCGGATACTAGAGATTTAAGGGGTGAGGGATGAAAATTATGCTCAAATGGAGCTGTTAGTATGAGAATATATGTTAAAATGATTGTTTACTGTTGGACAAGATACCGACAAAAGGATTGAGGTGGAGTTTGATAATTGTTTTTTTCTTTTATAGTTATTTTTTCATTTTTTTAGAATTAAGAAAAGTTATTGAGTTTGTTGATTGTTAAAAAAGTTATATTTTTTTGTTATAGAGAAAGCTTTGTGAGGGTTTTTTTTTAAAATTTTTTTTTAAACTTTTGTTTTTATGTGAAAAATTACCATATTACACTTATATAAAGTCCTTATTAAAATAATTAATTATCATGTGAGTAAAATTATCTTTGCAAAATTATGTTCAGATTTTAAAATATATATATATGTTAATTTTAAACTTATTTTTGTGAAACATAAACAATTTGATTATTTTTTGTTGAGAAAATTTTATTTTTACCTCTATACTTTGCCTCAATGATCAATTACACTGCCAAACTTTGAATAATTTCAATTTTACTCCCCAAATTTTTGAAATCGTATCAATTTGGCCCCTACTATCAGATTTAAACAAAAAAAAGTTTTAAAAAAATTATATTTTGACCCTAAATTTTAAAAGAAAAATACAAACTCACCATCTCTTCCACCCTCTCGTCATTCACTGAATTACCTAAATCTCTCAGACACCATCCTCCTCTCTCCTCTGCCGCCATCTTCCCCACCACCACCATCAAGAAGCCCTTTGTTCTCACTACATACATCAAACCGCCACTAAAAACCCATTATCTTCTTCCTCAAGAAATCTCTGAAATGGATTCCCAGGACTAAACCCTAGACAACCTAGAATCCTAATTAGAAGGCCAAAACTAGCTTGTTCCCACTATACCCTTTGCTTCAGTTTTTGTTTCTTTCTTTGCAATGCTCCCTAACATATTGGTGGGTTAGGGTGTCAAAACAGTGAAATACAACTCATAGGTAATGTCAATGGTAGATAAGATGGTACATTTGGGTTGACGGAGGGTGGTAGTGGTGATGCGCAGGATAACATGGCTGCTCACGGTGGTGCGCAAGTTAGCTATCGTCCTTATGGTGATGGTGAATTGATGGGTCAGTTCCCATATCCCATCCCTGGTGCTGCTCACTTACCATTGATGTTCACTCCTTAAGTCAAGATGAGAAGAAGATGAAGAAGGTGTGGCTGATGGTGGTGGTAGGCGGTGATGGTGGTGGATTTAGATCTAGGGTTAAGTTTTCAGGAAAAGAAAAGGAAGAAGAAGAGAAGGAAGATGAGTAGGAGGATGGTGACGGCGATAATTGAGGTGGTTGGGGGTGACGGCGGTGCTACGATGATGGAGAAGTGGGTGGTCGAAGTGGAAAACGGATGGGAAATGAGGTCTGTTGGAGGAAGAAGTGAAAGGGGTAAGGAAAGAGTATGATTTTTGGTAGGAGAGGGTAAGCTTGCATCTTTCTTTTGAAATTTGGGGTCAAAATGTAATTTTTTTTAAAAATTTTCCATTTAAATCTAACAATAGGGGTCAAATTGATACGATTTCAAAAACTTTGGGGGTAAAATTGAAATTATTAGAAGTTTGGGGGTGTAATTGATTATCGAAGCAAAGTATAGGGATAAAAATGAAATTTTCTCTTTTTTTGTTTAAATTTAGGGTACGGAAAATATTAAAATAGTCAAAAAGTCACTATCAAAAAATTAAAATTTTTTATTTTTTTACATGTATTTTCTGTAACAACCCTCACTTCAACTTAGTCATACTTGCATACATTTATGTATGATCTTGTCTTGTCATGTTGCAATTGCAAATCTTGCCTTGTTTTGCTTGAGTGTTGCTTGCATACTTTGTTCTTGCCTGGTGTGTTACCGAGGTCATCCTTAGCCTAGTCACCTTTGAACTCTCTTACACTTAGAATTGTCTTGGAACCACTGTGCTTGACCTCCATCTTCACCCTGGCATATTGGCCGAGATGTGTATTATCTGGGCCGAGATGTTATCCTCGCACCTAAGTGATTTTGTTCCTGGATTGGTATGACCTAGACCAAGGTGTGGCACATCTAGGCCAAGGTGTGGCACAGCTTAGTCAAGTGTTGTCCTTCCAAGCCGATGTCATTGTTACCATACTTGCCGAAGCTTTGTCCTTAGCTGAGATCATCACTTGCCGGAGTGCTCTTGTCATCTAGCTTGTTGAACACACTTTGTCATAGTCTTGTCTTGTCAGTCAGTCACCTTTTTTAGTAGAGCCAATCAGTCGATGCCACGTGCCCCAGCAGAGAGTTAAGTCAGTGAGCTATTGAGAAAACCTATCATTTTGTATCAAATCTTGTCTTTGAGAGAGAGAGGCTCTAGGAAGGAGAAGGGGAAGTTTTGAGTGAGAGAGTAGACTTCCAAGCTTGATCGTTGGAGCTTCAACCGTTAGATTCGAGTTTTGAGGTTAGAATCTTAATCTACTCTTGTTGTTCTTATTGATCATCTAGTTGCATTGCATGATCGAACCTGTTCTGCATGCCATGCATTGATTTAAAGTTGGTTTTAGAAAGAGAAGATAGTGTTCATGTGTTCTTGAAGAAAAGTCTTGTTTTGATCCGAAAGTTTGTATCAAGGACCATGTTTTTGTGTTTGTTTTCTTAAGATCTTCAAGTATGGGTACCCAGGTCCATGTTTTCGAACTCATAGCATGAAATCTCTGATTTTGTAATAACAAGTTGAGATTTAAGCGTGCATGTTCTTCATCTTCTCCACCTTCATGTTCTTCATGTTCATCAAAGGGAAACCCAGATTTTCCCGACTTCGCTTTTGAATGTGGCCGTCGGGATCACACCTCGGCGATAAGGTGTGGGATCTCGGCCAAGACCTGGTTGGTGCCCGGCATGTTTTTCCGAGATGAGAAACAGTGTTGTTTTCATTTGACTTGGTTTTTGGGAAAGAATGCCGAGATCATTACATTCATGTAAAGCTTGTTTTGAGAATGCATTTTATATCCATCTTTGAGCATCTCTTTTTGTCTACTTGAAGTGCCTTCAGTAGTATTTGCCTTGTGATTGTAGGTCTTTGATCTTTGCCTTGAGCCTACACCCGAAAAGCTATGTGAGTGGCATTTTTAATAAAGCTATGTTATAATGTTTTGATAAAGCTTGCTTCGCTTCGTTTTGATAAAAGTATTTGTTAAGCATGAATGATTATCCCTATTTTGTGTATCAAGTATATACGTTTGTTTTGATGACATTCTTGGAAAGTCCCTTGTGCTGGAGGACTCTAAACTTTCGCAGTACAAGTCCTTTTCGTGTTAGAGGACTTTAAGCATTTGTAACATAGGTCCTTTTATGCTAGAGGACTCTAAACTTTTGTAGCACTCTTGTTCGAGATATCTCCCTTGCCACCGACGGCCTTGTGCGGGTGGGTTCGTTTAATCGATTCCGGGTCGATTATTCCCTTGTTTTGCCACTGACGGTTTACCGCGTGCATTTGTTTGTTCGGTATGTCATCATTTTGCAATATGTTGATGCTAGTAAGCATCCTTTGGAGCTTTGAAGATTTGATAGATGAACGTGGTTCATCCCTTGATTTGTAAAGTTTTGATATGTATTGTTTTGAAAAGACTTCGGCTATTATTCATGCAAAACCTTTATTACTTGTACCATTCACTGAGTATCCAAGCTCACCCTCTCTATATATATATGTAGGTGATGAGCAGGATGGCGGCGACGCCTAGATGTGTTTTTACAAGCTTGTTTTGGATTCATGTTATGTTGGCAATATTGTATTTACATCGGCAATCTTGAAGATTATGCTTCTTGGCTTGTATTCTTGTATTTTGTCATGTCGGCTTGAGAAGCCTTTTGATCAAGATGTAACATGTATTTTGTTTATTGATCGACCGATTGTAAAACCATATTATGTATGTCATTTCATTTGACCTATGCACAGCTCTTATGGACCACTCGGATTTTAATTTATTGCTTCCGCATTTGTAATCCCCATATTTGTAACAACCCTCGTACTGATTACTGATAAACTCCTGAATTAGCTACTGGTTACTGCTAAACTGAACTGATAATGACTGATAATTGAATTAGGAGAAGTACTGAATGAACTGATTGAAATCGAAACTGAAATTGAATAAGTTTATCTATTGATTGCATATTGCATCTGTTTGATTGATTGATTATCTGTTTGAATTCATATGTTTAAACTGCTAATTGAAGGCCTTATCGGCGGCCGAATTAGGAACCGTTTAGAGTTTTGGGATCAGTAAAATATTTGTGATTTAATGGTATATTTGTCTGAAAATTTATTAGCATGATTAAACTAGATTAAAATGAGCTAATTGCAAACTTAGGCTTATCTACCAAATTGCCACCTATAGTGGACCTGTGTTTATTATTATAATAGAGCCTTATTACATTGAATATCAATTGATCAAAGCTTCTCCTCAGCCTTTTCCTTAGCCCCCACCGAAATTAGAAGAGAGTTAGAGAGAGAGAGGAATTGCTCTTGTTGTTTTGGCTTGAAAACTTGAAGAGTTGCTTGAGAATTGAAGTGTAGATTGCTCATTTAGCTTCCTCACCTTGTAATTCAAGACTTAGGTAAGTGAATCCATCTTCTTCTCGTTGTCTTTGAGTTCCATCTTGCATGTATCATGGTTATAGAGAAGTTAAGTCATGAATTTGCTCATATATGTTGAATTGGAACTCCATTGTTGTATGCATGTTGAATTTAGTGAGTTTGGAGTTGATTTCATGGTTAAATACCAACATGCATGTTCATAAGCATGTACAAATCCATGTTTTCATCTTGTTTTCAAAGTATTGAGCTCATTAGAGCATCACATTGGAGCTTTAAATTGGTTTGAATGCATGCATGTCATGTTTGAATGTTGTTTATACATGTTCTTGAAAATTGGTTTGGAAATGAGCTTGATTAAACTCCCCTTGGGCTTTGATTTTACAAATTGAGCTTGGAATCAAGTAACATTATGTGTTTTAAAGAGTTTTCCAGAAAATGGGCCCAAGAGGATCGATTTTGGTGTTTGAAAACTGGGTTTTGGACTTGGAGTTCGAATCTGGGTTTTCCAGATTTTTGCCTTCCGCTCGAGCGGGGGAAGTGCCGCTCGAGCGGGGAAATCAAGCTCCCAGTATTTTTGACCTGTGTTGCAGTCCGCTCGAGCGGCGTAATGCGCGCTCGAGCGGAGAAATCGAGCATCCAGCATCTTGTACTGTTCATCAGTCCGCTCGAGCGGAGGATTGTGTGTCACGCTCGAGCGGGGAAGTTGACGCTCGAGCGGGGACCTTTGTTTTGCTTGTCCGCTCGAGCGGGGAAACCTGCGCTCGAGCGGAGGCCTTGTTTCACTGAGAAATTTTGGAATTGTTTTCTAAGTGTATTTTCGCATCCTCATTCCATCCTAGGCATTCTTAGGCCTAGTTTAAGACATCTTATTGAGGATATAAATGTAGAACCACACCGAGGAAATTTAGGGATTTAAATTATCATCCTTCCGACTGTGAAACTTAGTGTGTGTTCTATTTGTTAACTGTTTAGGGTTGGCTCTCGGGGACGCGCTCTAGCTGCTATTAGCCCAATCTCTGTGAGTAACGATTGTGTAAAGATATGTTCAAAATGGTTATCTTTTGAATACTGAACTGAACTGTTTATTGAACTGACGAATTTACTGAATGAATGTATGTCCTGTATTCTGAACTGTATTGTGGCATCCTTAGCACTTACTGTTTACTATTACTGTTACAGAGCTCTGTCGGTTCCCTTGTGGAACCATACTGTTTACTGATTGATGGCCATCATTACTGATGGGTCTGTTAAGACCCGGTCCTTTTGGACCTACTGTTTATAGGCTAATGGATGTACCACATATGACTGATTGACTGAAAGACTGAATTAACTGTTAATGAACTGTTTTCATTACTGTAAGGACATTCATTCATAACCTCTTTACGCTTTATGTTATTCACTGGGCTTTAGCTCACTGTTTATATATATATGTAGGTTCTCAGCGCAGCCAGATCGGAGCTAGGAGCGTGGGTTGGTCCCCAGTTTTGTCAAGCCAGCCTATGTGCCTCATTGCGAGGTTCCGAGTTGCCATGCTATGGCTTGGGGTGTTTTTGTGTTCCCCATCGGTCTCCTTACTGTTTTTGTACTACTGTATAGATTGTCTACTGTTTTACTGTACTGTTATCGAGGGATTAGGTCCCCGTACTGAATGTTTGTATATGATTGTATAGACCGTATGTAGACTGTACTGCTCTGAACTGTATGAATGCATGAAAAATGTTTTTGGCATACAGATTTTCACAGCTCAATGGACACTAGTTACTTACTGTATTGGCTTCCGCCAGGCCCTGTACTCTGTTTAACTGTATTACTGTTCAGCAGGCCTTCGGTAATCTCGGATTACTGGCCAGTTACGGTGCTAAACCCATAGGGCCGGGTTTGGGTCGTGACAGAGTGGTATCAGAGCGATACTTATCACGAGTTATACCGCACACACGTGTCCAAATGAGCTATAGGGTGTCCTAGAAAAGCAATTAGGGCATCTCATGAACTTGAAAAGTGTGTGCTGCTTAATTTAAACTGTTTAATTATACAACCGCTTATAATGATAACTGTTATAACTGCTTATAGTGAAATGGATAACGCAAACACTGCAAATGAAACTGAATCATCATCCTCTGAGGCCAGAATGGCCAGACTTGAACAAATGATGGGACTGATAATGGAAAGACTAGATCAACAACCGAACCAACAACCCCCACCCCCTCCTCCTCCTCGTGCAACCGGAACAGAATGTACAGAATGTGAATGCTAATGAGGTGGACATTATTGCACTGACCATAAGTTCAGCAAGTTGAAACCGCCATCCTTTCAGGGAGGCCTTGAACCATTGAAGGCTGAAGCATGGGTTTTGGAGACTGAGAAACTGTTTGAAGTGTTTCCGTGTTCGGAGGCAAACAAAGTACTGTTAGCTACCTTCACCTTGCAAGAAGAGGCGAGAAGGTGGTGGATGCTTACTCGTGATGATAATACAGTTATGACTTGGGCTCAGTTTAAAGTAGCCTTCTTCGAAAAGTACTTCCCTCAGTGTGTTAGGGACAGGAAGGTCACTGAATTTGAACAGTTAAAACAGGGCACAATGTCAGTTGCTGAATATGAAACAAAATTTACCGGACTTGCTCGATATGCACCACATATGGTGGATACTGAATACAAGAAGGCCAGGAGATTTGAAGGCGGCCTGAATGTTGCTATCCTTGACCGAGTCAACATGTTGAAATTGCCAACTTATGTGGGTGTTCTTGACAGGGCCTTGATGGCCGAATCAAATATTGAAGCACTGAAAACTGAAACACCAACAACTGAATGGCATGGTAAAAGGCATGGGTTCAAGTTTAAGAAAGGCAAGCATAACCCTGCAAACAAGAAACAGAATATAGGGTCAACAACTAGCCCCAGCCAAGGGAGTGGATTCATTCCACCCTGCTCTACATGTGGCAACAAGCACAAAGGAGTTTGTCACAACATAACGGGAGCCTGTTTCAGATGTGGCAAGGTGGGCCACGAATTAAAGACTGCCCTTCTGCTCCACCAGTTAGTGTAAAGCTACACCGAACGCAACAGCATCAAATGTAGCACCAAAACCTAACCCCAAAGCTACCGGGAAAGAGCCTATGAGGCAGGGCCGAGTATTTGCCCTAGTACCGGGAGACATCCAGAATACTGAGACCGTTGTGTCAGGTATCCTCTCTATTTGTGCTCAAAATGCATATGTATTGATTGATTCGGGGTCTACACATTCTTATGTGTCGCATGCCTTTTCGCGTAAATTGAATAGACCCTTAGAACCTATGAATTACTTGTTAGCTGTATCATCACCTATTGGGGGATCCATGACATGTGCATATATGTATCCTGCTTGTGAGATTATTGTTGGGGATATGCATCTGTTTATTGATTTACTGCCATTGAATATCGATCATTTTGATGTAATATTGGGGATGGATTGGTTACAAAAATATCATGCTACTATCGATTGTGTGACCAAACAAGTAGTTTTCCGTCCACCTGGTTTGCCTGAATTTGTTTAATGGGAGTGGAGTAGTACCTCCTCCATATCTGATTTCTTCTGTGAAAGCTTCAAACTGATTAGGAAGGGGTGTAAAGGATATCTGTGTTCGTACTGACTGTATCTACTAATAATGATGTTAAAACTGATGTGAATTGCATTCCTATAGTTAGAGAATTCCCAGACGTATTTCCAGATGATCTACCAGGGGATTTGATTGACAGGGAGATTGAATTCACCGTTAATGTAGTTCCGGGTACACAACCAATATCTAAAGCTCCTTACAGAATGGCTCCAACCGAACTGAAGGAATTGAAAGTGCAATTGCAGGAACTGTTAGACAAGAAGTTTATCAGACCCAGTACTTCACCGTGGGGTGCACCTGTTTTGTTTGTAAAGAAGAAAGATGGCTCACTGAGACTGTGCATTGATTATCGCGAATTGAACAAGGTAACTGTAAAGAATAAGTATCCATTACCGCGTATTGATGACCTGTTTGATCAGTTACAGGGTGCGCAAGTGTTCTCCAAGATTGATCTCAGATCGGGATATCACCAAGTGAAAGTCAAACCAGAAGACATCGGTAAAACTGCTTTTAGAACGAGGTATGGCCATTATGAATTTTTAGTTATGCCGTTCGGAGTCACGAATGCCCCTGCTGCATTTATGGACCTCATGAACAGAATTTTTAAACCGTACCTTGATGATTTCATTGTGGTCTTTATTGATGACATACTGATTTATTCTAAGACTGTTGAAGAACATGAACACCATCTAAGACTTGCCCTGCAGACCTTAAGAGAACAGAAACTGTATGCTAAATTATCTAAATGTGAATTTTGGCTGATCATGTGATGTGTTTTGGGGCATGTTATTAGCAAAGATGGAATTTCTGTTGATCCGCAGAAAATTGAAGCTGTAGTGAACTGGCCTAGACCAACGAATGTAACCGAAGTCCGAAGCTTTTTGGGATTGGCTGGGTTATTACAGAAGATTTGTCAAAGATTTCTCCAAGATTGCCTTACCACTGACTCAGTTGACACAGAAGGGGATATCATTTGACTGGACTGACCAGAGGGAATCAGCGTTCCAAGAGTTGAAAACTCGACTTGTAACTGCACCGGTCCTTACTCTACCTTCAGGTACAGATGGTTACACTGTTTTTAGTGATGCTTCTCATAAGGGTTTGGGGTGTGTTTTAATGCAGAATGGGAGAGTTATTGCTTATGCTTCCCGACAGTTGAGACCGCATGAAAAGAATTACCCAACCCATGATCTGGAACTTGCTGCAGTGGTTTTTGCACTGAAAATTGGCGTCACTATTTATATAGAGCAACATGTGAAGTATATACCGACCACAAGAGCTTGAAATACTTCTTCACACAGAAAGAACTGAATATGAGACAGCGGAGATGGCTTGAATGATCAAAGATTATGACCTACAGAGATTCTGTACCATCCGGGAAAAGCCAATACCGTTGCCGATGCTTTGAGCCGAAAATCGATTGGGAACTTAGCCTGTTTGCTAACTGGACAGAAGGAGTTGCTTTGTGACCTTGAAAAGTCTGAGATTGAAATTGTTTTGAAGGAATAAGGTGGAACCTTAGCTGCCATTACTGCCAACCAGCATTGATTGAAGAGATTAAGGAGAAACAACAACTGGATGATTACTTGAAGAAAATCATCGAAGAGAGAGATTCAAAACCGAGACCGGGGTTCAAATTTGACAACAATGTACTGAAATTTCAAGATAGACTGTGTGTACCAAATGACACTGAATTGAAAAGAAGAGTTCTGCAAGAAGGCCACAGTTCGAAGTTTTCGATCCACCCGGGGAATACGAAAATGTATCAAGATCTGAAACAGAATTTCTGGTGGCCGGGAATGAAGAAAGAAATTGCCGACTTTGTGTCCAAGTGTCTTCATTGCCAACAAGTCAAAGCTAAACATCAACGACCTGCCGGATTACTGCAACCCTTACCCATACCAGAATGGAAATGGGAACATATCACGATGGATTTCATCGTTGGGTTACCTCGCTCCAGGAAAGGTATGGATTCTATTTGGGTTATCGTTGATAGACTGACTAAATCTGCACACTTCTTACCTGTCAAGACAATCTATAATGCGGATAAATTGGCTGTTATCTATATTGATGAAATTGTTAGACTGCATGGAGTGCCTGTGTCTATTGTTTCTGACAGGGATTCGAAGTTTACATCGAGGTTCTGGCAAAGCCTACAGACTGCATTGGGAACTGAATTGAGGCTGAGTAGTGCCTATCATCCTCAAACGGATGGACAGTCAGAAAGGACCATCCAAACTTTAGAGGACCTACTGAGAATGTGTGTCCTTGATTTCCAAGGAAACTGGGAAAGTCATTTGCCATTGGCTAAATTCGCCTACAACAACAGCTACCATTCGAGTATTGGTATGGCGCCTTTCGAGGCATTGTATGGCAGAAAGTGTAGATCTCCAATTTGCTGGGCAGAAGTTGGAGATGGGCCGTTGCTTGGGCCCGAAATTGTTTATGAAACGACTGAAAAGATAAAACTGATACAGCAAAGATTGAAAACTGCATAGAGTAGACAGAAAAGTTATGCGGATGTTAGAAGACGGGATAGAGAGTATGAAGTGGGTGATCACGTGTTTGTGAAGGTGACACCAATGAAAAGCCAGACTCGTTTTGGAGTCAAAGGCAAGTTAGCGCCGAGATACGTCGGACCGTATCAGATTATTGAGAAAATCAATCTGGTGGCGTATCAAGTTACACTTCCTCCTGAAATGGAGCATATGCATAACGTCTTCCACATTTCTATGTTGAGAGATTATCTCCGGGATCCTTTCCATGTGATTGAGCCTACTCGAGTAGTGTTGAGTGATGACTACACTTACGAGAAACGGCCTATACAGATTGTAAACCGACGGATCAAGAAACTGAGAAACAAAGAGATCCCGCTAGTGAAAGTTGATTGGCAGAACCATGGTGGTGTGTATGCCACTTGGGAAAGGGAAGATGACATGGCTAAAAGATACCCAGAACTGTTTCCACTGAACCCTGTTTTCTTCCAGAATGAAGGTAACTCGAGTTTAGAGGACTAAACTCCTTATAAGGAGGGGAGACTGTAACAACCCTCGTACTGATTACTGATAAACTCCTGAATTAGCTACTGGTTACTGCTAAACTGAACTGATAATGACTGATAATTGAATTAGGAGAAGTACTGAATGGACTGATTGAAATCGAAACTGAAATTGAATAAGTTTATCTATTGAATTGCATATTGCATCTGTTTGATTGATTGATTATCTGTTTGAATTCATATGTTTAAACTGCTAATTGAAGGCCTTATCGGTGGCCGAATTAGGAACCGTTTAGAGTTTTGGGATCATAGAATATTTGTGATTTAATGGTATATTTGTCTGAAAATTATTAGGCATGATTAAACTAGATTAAAATGAGCTAATTGCAAACTTAGGCTTATCTACCAAATTGCCACCTATAGTGGACCTGTGTTTATTATTATAATAGAGCCTTATTACATTGAATATATCAATTGATCAAAGCTTCTCCTCAGCCTTTTCCTTAGCCCCCACCGAAATTAGAAGAGAGTTAGAGAGAGAGAGGATTGCTCTTGTTGTTTTGGCTTGAAAACTTGAAGAGTTGCTTGAGAATTGAAGTGTAGATTGCTCATTTAGCTTCCTCACCTTGTAATTCAAGACTTAGGTAAGTGAATCCATCTTCTTCTCGTTGTCTTTGAGTTCCATCTTGCATGTATCATGGTTATAGAGAAGTTAAGTCATGAATTTGCTCATATATGTTGAATTGGAACTCCATTGTTGCATGCATGTTGAATTTAGTGAGTTTGGAGTTGATTTCATGGTTAAATACCACATGCATGTTCATAAGCATGTACAAATCCATGTTTTCATCTTGTTTTCAAAGTATTGAGCTCATTAGAGCATCACATTGGAGCTTTAAATTGGTTTGAATGCATGCATATCATGTTTGAATGTTGTTTATACATGTTCTTGAAAATTGGTTTGGAAATGAGCTTGATTAAACTCCCCTTGGGCTTTGATTTTACAAATTGAGCTTGGAATCAAGTAACATTATGTGTTTTAAAGAGTTTTCCAGAAAATGGGCCCAAGAGGATCGATTTTGGTGTTTGAAAACTGGGTTTTGGACTTGGAGTTCGAATCTGGGTTTTCCAGATTTTTGCCTTTCGCTCGAGCGGGGAAAGTGCCGCTCGAGCGGGGAAATCAAGCTCCCAGTATTTTTGACCTGTGTTGCAGTCCGCTCGAGCGGCGTAATGCGCGCTCGAGCGGAGAAATCGAGCATCCAGCATCTTGTACTGTTCATCAGTCCGCTCGAGCGAAGGAATGTACGCTCGAGCGGAGGATTGTGTGTCACGCTCAAGCGGGGAAGTTGACGCTCGAGCGGGGACCTTTGTTTTGCTTGTCCGCTCGAGCGGGGAAACCTGCGCTCGAGCGGAGGCCTTGTTTCACTGAGAGAAATTCTGGAATTGTTTTCTAAGTGTATTTTCGCATCCTCATTCCATCCTAGGCATTCTTAGGCCTAGTTTAAGACATCTTATTGAGGATATAAATGTAGAACCACACCGAGGAAATTTAGGGATTTAAATTATCATCCTTCCGACTGTGAAACTTAGTGTGTGTTCTATTTGTTAACTGTTTAGGGTTGGCTCTCGGGGACGCGCTCTAGCTGCTATTAGCCCAATCTCTGTGAGTAACGATTGTGTAAAGATATGTTCAAAATGGTTATCTTTTGAATACTGAACTGAACTGTTTATTGAACTGACGTATTTACTGAATGAATGTATGTCCTGTATTCTAAACTATTGTGGCATCCTTAGCACTTACTGTTTACTTACTGTTACAGAGCTCTGTCGGTTCCCTTGTGGAACCATACTGTTTACTGATTGATGGCCATCATTACTGATGGGTCTGTTAAGACCCGGTCCTTTTGGACCTACTGTTTATAGGCTAATGGATGTACCACATATGACTGATTGACTGAAAGACTGAATTACTGTTAAATGAACTGTTTTCATTACTGTAAGGACATTCATTCATAACCTCTTTACGCTTTATGTTATTCACTGGGCTTTAGCTCACTGTTTATATATATATGTAGGTTCTCAGCAGCCAGACCGGAGCTAGGAGCGTGGGTTGGTCCCCAGTTTTGTCAAGCCAGCCTATGTGCCTCACTGCGAGGTTCCGAGTTGCCATGCTATGGCTTGGGGTGTTTTTGTGTTCCCCATCGGTCTCCTTACTGTTTTGGACTACTGTATAGATTGTCTACTGTTTTACTGTACTGTTATCGAGGGATTAGGTCCCCGTACTGAATGTTTGTATATGATTGTATAGACCGTATGTAGACTGTACTGCTCTGAACTGTATGAATGCATGAAAAATGTTTTTGGCATACAGATTTTCACAGCTCAATGGACACTAGTTACTTACTGTATTGGCTTCCGCCAGGCCCTGTACTCTGTTTAACTGTATTACTGTTCAGCAGGCCTTCGGTAATCTCGGATTACTGGCCAGTTACGGTGCTAAACCCATAGGGCCGAGTTTGGGTCGTGACAATATTTATACCCTGTTTGTGTGTGAATCCTTGTAAGAGGCCTTGGTAATCTTGGATTACTGGCCATCATGGCACCATCCTACTAGGGGCGGGTTGGGGTCGTGACATTTTCATTAAAAGAAAAATTCTAAAAATCAAGGGTAATTACACTTTACCCCTTTTATGTTTGATCACTTTCTTACTTTGGCTCTTGAAGTTTATTTTTTTTCACTTTGACCCTTCATGTTTTAATTTTTTTTTTCCAATTTACTCCTATAGCTAATTTCTGTTCAAAATTAGACCAAAAAAGTGTCATAATAACTATCACACATAACATAAAAAATGTATTATTATATTAAAATTTAAGTTTATGTTTATGTTAGAGATGTAAGTTATATATAATAAAATATTTTCATATCATGTGACTGTTAATGTGTCAAACATCTGTTGAGAAAACAAATGTTGAGACCCATTTGTGTGTGCATTTATGTCACATAAAATATTTTGAGAATTATCTTAGTATCTGACATAAATGGGTCTCAACGTCTGTTATCTCAAAATAATCCTTAATTAGAAAATAGATGTTGAAACCCATTTCATAAATCAAATAACATTCAAATGGAAGCATCAGCTTACAATGTGAACAATAACTTGTCATCCAAAGCAAAGCACATGGTGGTAGCACTGGTGGATGGGTTGAATACTTGGACTCACACGCTTACATTGACGTTGACTTTATAACCCCACAAACCACTAAAACTTCGTCCATCGATCGCCGTGTAAGCCTGTAGCCCCCTTTATATAAAGCAAAATTTCAGTACAATCCTAATAGTATGTCATTGACTAGTGATATTACTATTTAATAATAAAATGGATAAATTATACTTTAACCCCTATGGTTTGCCTAAAAAACATGGAACCCCCTATAGTTTCATTTGTAACACTTAAACCCCCTGTACTTCATACTATAGTGCAATTTCAAACAAAACTATTTATTTAAATAGAGCGTGTATTGCACGACCAGAAAGGGTGAGTGAAGTAGTTTTTCCCGCCAAAAAACACGACACATGACCAAAAACAGCCTTATTGCTATATATATATACACAAGAACCCAAATTTGCCCAAAAACTCTAATTTTCTACCCAAATTGCCCGGATTTTCTGAAAGTTGAAGATTTTCCGACTTTTGTTGGATGGCTTCTTCATTTTCTTTTGAAAATGGACACTCAAGAACCAATCCAAGACTATGTTGGCCCCGTTTGGTAAAACTTATTTGTAGCTTAAAGCCACTTATAGCTTAAAATAAGTTATTTTAGAGTGTTTGGTAAAAATTATTTCACCAACTTATAGCTTAAATAAAGCTAATTTTCAGCTTATTTTTCAAGTGGGTCTGGAGATGCTTAAGGAGATAGCTTAAGCACGCAGCTGTTATACATGATACTAAAATGACTTAAATGCCCCTCCTAATTTCCATTATTTACGAAAATGCCACTATATATATCACCACATCTTAACACTGTTCACGAACCAGATAGAGACGCATGTGATTTTCGGTGATGTCTGGCGATTTCCGGCGACGTGTCCCTCACTCCGGCGATGAAACAGAGATCTTTCTCTGCTAAAAATAATTATTACTAAAAATAATTAAAATGAATAATAATAAAGAATAATAATATTATGAATAATAATAATAATAATAATAATTGATGGAAAAAATGATACTAATTTAAATATTTAACACAATTTATTTCAATTAATATTTACTTTTCATATTAATAAAGAAAAGAAATACAAAGAAAGAAGATACGAAAAAAATTAATAATTTTGATAATGAATATATGAAAGATAATATGTAATGAAATCACAACATTAATATAAATTAGAACATGAATATTAATTTTAATGAATTACTAAATTAAAAAAAAAAATTAACAAAGAAAGAAGAGAAGAAAAAAAAATTAAAAAGAAAAGAAAATAAGGTGAAAAAGAAAAGAAAAAGAAAAAAATGTATTATAAATGAAATCACAAATTTTATATTTTATATCTTATAAGGGCAAAAATAACAATTATACAGAAAAAAGCTATTTTACAGCTTATTTACCAAACACTACTCTGTTTCTTAAATCCATAATCTCACAGCTGCACCAAACAAGTTACTAGCTTATGTTCACAGCTATAAGTTATAATCTGTTAAGCTATAATCTATAATCACTTTCCCAAAGCTCTACCAAACGGGGCCGTTATTGGGGAGAGAGATCTCTTGTGAAGACTT